>JACXGK010004362.1:0-16824 GCA_016801125.1 Novumbra hubbsi | reverse complement strand
GTGTGAGTGCATGTTTGCATGCGCGTACCCTGTGACAGACAGTGGTGTGTTTGACGGGTGGGCTTACAGATGCTTAGGCAGCCCCCCTCCCACCACCACCACCAAACACGGCCATCTTGGGCCGCTGGAAGACAGCAGGCTGTCTGTGGTTCGTTTTCGCTCCGTTGCTTGCTCTCTACAGAACCTCCCGTCAGACCTCGGGAGAGAGGCGTCGACCCACGGAATGGGCATGGGCTTCGCCCGGTCGAAGGGATACCGGTGTGCCTGTTTTGACGGGAGACGTACTAGAACGTTGTCAGAAAGGGTCTGCTCCATCTAGCGGCCCAAAGGGAATTTGCTACCAGGTCAACAAGGCTGTCATGTCTAGCGATGTATAAGTCCTTTTATGAACGAAAACCGTTAACAACATGTGCAACATGCTCTTAAAGACGCACACACACACACACACACTCTCGCAGTTTATTTGCCAGTGCACCTTACTGAAATCTCCCAGGGCAGACTAGACAGGACTGGTCTGGCACCAGAGGGTTTCCAAAATTTTTTTATGGACACAAGTTATTTTCAAATGAATATGCCAATGACAGTATATTAATTCAGAATGTTGAATGTTCCTGCTTTTTGTAAATAATGGACAGCTTTGGTGACTGATTAGCTTGTTTTCTCACAGTTGAACACGATCAACCTTGTTGATTTGCTTAAAAGTCTGCTGACCGCATGATTGAGCATTTGTGTCGTTTTAGAATGTACAGCAATTGCTTTAGATAAAGTTACTGCGTAACTAAGCAGTATTCATGGCCCGGCAAACAACATAATACACAGTTTATTCTGTGAAAATAAGTCTGCCTGGGCTAACTTTTAAGTTGGACGTTTGTTTCTGTTCTAAAGCTGTTGCGTGTGCTTGATCAGGGTTTGTGATTGTGCTTTGGCTAACTCAGTGTGCCTGCGTCTCGTCTTGGCAGCAAAGACATAGCGAAGAGACAAGCCACCAGTTATTTCTGGTCATGGGGCCCTAATACAGAGCAACGTACAACGTGTGTTTATGAGGCCTACAACTCTGAATGAGGACAGGCACTTATGTTGTTAAGCTGTTGTAATCAGCGCCATCGTTTATTTAACAACTATGATGTTCGTTATTTAATAATAGCTTGTGGTTTGACTCATAATGAAGCATTATTCGGTCATTAATTCAAGTAATAGGTTGTAATTGAAGTGAAATGTTTTATTAGATCATTTTTCTGTTTTTTCTGTATCTTAGTTTGCCTTTATAGATGATGTCGGACCATCTTTTATAGCGTTTCTGGGTCTTTTTTAAAGATCAAATCATGTAATTGTAATCATAAGACACATATAATAAGAATACATTTTGTGTATATGGCATTTATGAACCTAATTGCTTACATGGTTTGTATTTGCACAGTTGGGCTAAACTGTATTAGGTTTTTGTTCAGGATGACAAACAAGTCTCTTTGAGTTTCCATCTACTAATAACTCCAACCATGGCGATGGACAGAAAATGTTATTTGAATTTAGAATTTTTAGGTTTTATGGTGGGATGTTTTTCAGAATGATGTAAACTTGGAGACACAGGATTGTATGTTTTGTGGTCCTCCAAATATGAAAAAGAATACAGTTTATTAGCCCTCAGAAAGTTATGGCTTATTCCCTGGTTAATGAAAGTGCACAGAGATCAGCTTGATTTTTCATTCAAATTAGTATTGACGGCCTTGTTCTAGTTCAATGATACTTTATGCTTGACTGCAGTTTGACAAATTAAAATGACTTATCTTTTTTTAATAATTAAAAACAAAACAAAATAATAATAATGGTTTCATAATGAACTATAATATTTAGTACTAAACAACTATACTATGTAGTACTATAAAACTATCAAATCTGGAACTATACAACTAAATTCAACTAGACGGCTTGTAAAATGTAGCAGGTTGCCATGGACCTCAAACTTTAATGAAACGTTTCTTTCCACAGTTTCATTATTAGATGTGGCATTCTAATATTACATGTTGATATAAGTCTATATAATTGTTTCTCTTGGCTAAAGGTCTCCACAGATAGTTCCACTATGTAGTTATAGGTTATCCTGTGTGCCCGTGCTTCTTGGTGCTTGAATTAGACAGTAGGCCACAATGTTCTGCCAAACACACAAAACCATAGCTCTGACACACAATGCAGCATAACACACACACAGCACAACTGACACACACCTACACATGCACAGCACTACATACACACACAGCACAGACAAATCCTTTAGAAGATGTTTGTTTTGCCGCAGATAAAAATCTCAGTGTTTCTCATCCAAGAGAGCAGCAGCACCAGGCAGAGAGGCCGGTGGTCTGGCAGACTAACTCCCCCTGCGGTGCTCTTGGACCAGACCGCCTCAGCTAGCTGTTGGGGTGGTCCTCTCCATCTGTGTGTGATAGTGCGCCTCTCCATTTCATGGACCTGTTGGGTTCTCTTTCCTTTTCCCCCCTTCCACCGATGTCATGGTGTTCAATTGTTCGTACTGGCGGTGCCTCATTGCTACAACACCCAGCAGGGTCAGGAGGGTTCATTATTAGAATGTGCCCTCAAAGGCCTTCAGATTGTTCTCATGTCTTTGTTAGCAGACTGTAATTGTGGTAGTATTTTAGACTGGTACAATTAAGCAGTTTTACTGTAGTTGTGACTGTTACTCTAGTGACTGTTACTCTAGTGACTGTGACTAGTGACTATAACTGAAGTGACTAGCTGTGACTGTAGTGACTGTAACCGTAGTCACTGTACTGATTGTGTCTGTAAATGTAGTGACTGAAACTGTAGTGACTGTTGTGAATAAGTCTGTAACTGTTATTCAGGGTGGATGGGAAATTACAGTCTAGTTGTTAGCAGTTTAGCTACGGCTTCATAGAAGAGGCAAAGAATAGTGATTGAACCATTATATTACGCTACCTTCCCTTTTTTGATTGTGACTTGTGAATGTTGTTGTTTAATATTGGGGTGGTGTGTATTCATACGGAGGAAGGAGTATTATAATGAATTGGGGGGGATGTCATCATATTAGTGGTTGTGTTGTGTGTTTTGGTTGATAGTGTTTGTTTTGGAAGTGTCTTTTTAGTGGCAATAGTTTTGGGGTGTGTACTTGTATAAGTGGTTGTGTTTTGCACTTCTGGCCAATTCAAATATGATATAACTATTGTTTTAAATACTCTATGTGTATTGAGCTTGGCTGACACAGTAGATCAATGGAACTGAATCAAACCTGCAAATCCTGCCCACTTGTCACTCCAGGTGGGGTTCAGTAAGTTTACATTCTGGATACAGGGCCAATCCTCTGGCCGATGCAGAGGGTCACTGGCTGGTGGAGGGGTATTCTATTGGTTACCGTGGTCAGACCATCACTGATATCTTCTCTCCTATCTTTCTGTTTGTTTCTCCCAGGAGCAAACTTCGTAACGCGTAAGATCAGCCGATCGGTTGCAAAGATTCACCTCGGCCAGCTGGAGAGCTTTAGCCTGGGAAACCTGGACTCCAAGAGGGACTGGGGACACGCCAAGGACTATGTAGAGGTGAGACGGGTGGACACAGATGGACCGACGGACTGAATGCATTGTGGACGTTTTCCCAGATCATTTGAGACCAAAATATGTGATCTGCATGAAGCCTCTTGTGAAAGCTTGCCAACAGGGAAAAGGGGAGAGAGCGAGGGAGAGAGAGAGAGGGGGGGGGAGAGAGGGAGAGAACATGTGGAAGGAGAGGAACAGTGTGAGGGAACCAATGAAATGATAGAGCGAGTAGTGAACTGAGGGAACAAGAAGGTGAGAGAATGAGAGAGCGAGTAGCAGGAGAAAGGGAGTTGGGGAGACGGGCGAAAAGGAGGAGAGGTAGGGAGAGAAAGTGCGAAAGAGGAGGAGGAAAAGACAGAGACACTTGTAAAGAGAAAAGCGGGAGGATAAAGGAGAGAGTGGGGTTAACGTGAACCAGAAGAAAGGAGAAACAGGGGAAGGAGGAGCAGCGAGGGGGAGCACCACTTGCTGTGAGGCCACAGACTGCATTCCAGTTTCCCACCACTCACCCATGTCCCAAAACCCCCCGAATCAGAGCATGGCTGCGCCCCAAACGCCACCACGCTCCCTGTGTAGGGCACTACTGACGGCCAGGCCTCACAGGGTCCCATGTTGGTGTAGTGTTCCATTGGGGAGCGGCCCGCTGTGCCGCGGCTGGTGACGGACACACAGTGTTTGTGTTAACCTATCGGTGCCAGCAGCAGGCAGGGGGAGGAGCCTGAACCCAGATGAAACCAACAGCATGGGGTCACCACCTTCAGGAGCGTGACGTGTCTGTGTTGTCAGTGTTTACGTTAGTGAACGGCGCCGTGGTTCCCTCTTTCTCCACGGCCATTAACGTGCCGGCTTGTCGGCACATCTGACCGTAACACTCGTCATGGTGAACTGTGTTGTGGTTATGGACCGGTGGCGGAGGGGGGGTTAACATGGCGCTGTAGAGCTCTGGGCGGATCGTTACGTAGGTCCAACATGCCACGCGGCCATCGTTTGTAGGACCCAAAGAGCTTGTGGATCATTGGTATCTGATACCGCGTGCAGAGGGGTTGGGGGGGGTTCTCAATGGACCGCTCAGTCCACTGACGGCATGTCTTTCCCCGGGCTAATTTCCCGCTCCGTCGTGGGTCGGTCAACCTCACCATTGGCCTTTACGTATGTTCTGTATTAAATATGTTCAAGTGGTCAGGTTGTGAATCGAAAGGAAAAATACAGACCAAAGAACATTCTACCAAAGTTAGTGATGAGGTAATACAAATATAAAGCAAGTATAAAACAGGAAAATTGTAAACCATAAAAGTGCTTCAGTTTGCTAAAATAGAAGTGAAGCTTGGCAGGGGGTTTACCTTTCCGCAGGATAATGAGCCCAAGCATTAGAGTGGCTCAAGAATAAACTGGAGAATGTCCTGATCTCAATCCCATTAAGACCATGTGGCCCTAAAAGCATTGTACAACCAACCTGAACATCCTGGAGCCCTTGTTAAAGGTCTCCTCTGAAAGGTTCCTGAAAGAGGAGAGCAGCTTCTAGCTCAGGAGTGTCTATAAATAATGAATTTGTGTCAAATCCATTATCGGCACACCTGAAGTTTGTATATATGACTTCTGACGTATTCCCATTGTAATGAAGATTCTAATGATTCTGGATTGATTGTTTGTTACAATTATGTCCCTAAAAACTCTGCGAAAGGACAAGCGAAAGTAATGCACATTTTCTTTTGGATCAGTCATGGAAATCAAAGTGCTGAAAGTGAAAAACTGCTAAAGAAAAGAACAATTTAAGTTTTGTTCCCAATTAGCACAAATATAATAGTGTCATATTATCCAACTAAACAACACTGTATTTAGTAAAAAACTAAATATATAGCTTTAGGGATTACAACCTATTCTATATTAATGTTGCCTCCTCAATCACTGGCAAAGCGCATTCGTATAGATGAGAAGACAGAACGGTTTCGTGTAGTCCCATAAGCTATCCCAGACCGCCTGGGATTGAATTGATATAGTCAGTCCAGTATTTACATGTCTAGGCTAGGGTGAGACTACTGTGTGTGTGTGGGGGTGTGTGTGTGTGCACCCACCAGCCTGTCCTGGACACCCTGGGTTGAGGCGCTCCAGGTTTCCTGTGGGAACGTCAGCGTTCCCGGTCTGGTGAATCACACACCTCCACACCATGCGGCTCCGGTTTCGGGAAGTCAACGGGAACAGAAGACAGCTGAATTGAGCACAACTGTGGGGAGGGACGCAACGCCTTGTGAGTTCGGATCTCCTCCTACGTTTGGGTATCAGGGACACTGACGTGGCTGGCCCTGTTGTCGTCTAACACATCACACACACAACACAGTGTCTCTTTCATATCCCCTTTCTGTCAGGAGGACACTTTTAAATGGCATACTGAGGTCCTACGTTCATTCTCAATTATTTTTGTTCAGTCGGCATCAGTAGTTTGTTACCATGGCAAGGTCAAACAACAGGCAGAACGTAAACAGGACCATGTGTCATCCCCATGGGTGAGACTCCCTCCCTGTTTTGTCTCTATCTCTTTTCATTTCTCTCCCTCCAAATGTCCTTAACTTCGTCTGTCTCCCTCTCCTCCTTCCTCCTCCTTCCCCTTGCCCGGCAGGAACAGGGAAATTGCCTCTATAAGTGTGTAGATATATTTGGGGTGGCAGCAGGGGCGTGCAGTGTGTCTCCAGTAACGACGTCTGAAGCCCTGTGGTCAGGCGTCAGCTCCCCGGCCGTATCTAGTGTCTCACACACACACATACACACACACAGGCACACACACACAGGCACACACAGCCCTAAATGGAGCATTTATGGGATTTTGGGATGAATCTATGACTAGCGTTTGTGTGGCCGAGCGTTTTCTTGCTCAAATGGGGAACAAAGTAATTCAGAGCCTATCAAAACTAATTTGCCTTAACTTTTAATCGGATTTAATATAAAAAAAAAGCAGAATCATGAGAAAGAAACATGACTTGATGGCTTTTTTATATCGGTTCTTGTCAGAAACAAACATAGGAGGGACATGGGGAAAAAAACATTTTATTAACCTGGTTGTCATCAATGAGTGGAGGTGGTGTCCTGTGGTGGTGTGAGGAGGTGGTGACCTGTGGTGGTGTGAGGAGGTGGTGACCTGTGGTGGTGTGAGGAGGTGGTGACATGTGGTGGTGTGAGGAGGTGGTGACCTGTGGTGGTGTGAGGAGGTGGTGACCTGTGGTGGTGTGAGGAGGTGGTGACCTGTGGTGGTGTGCGGAGGTGGTGACCTACAGCAATGTGGGGAGTAGATGGCCTCCTGCTGTTTGGGTCCCCTCTCCTTTCTTCCTTGCCCTCTGTTCTCTCCTTTTCTCTCTCCCCTTCTCTCCTCTATTCTCCCCTCTCTCTCCCTCTCTTTCTCTCCCCCCTTCTTCTGGCTGTATGGAAGGCCATATTATGTGTGTGTAGAACATTCTGGACCAATCCTAGTGGTTTGGCCATATTTCTCCCCCAGTCTCCAGACTCTGCCTTGCTCCATTGCCTCCCCAGAATGGATCTGTTTCTCTGCATTTCACTTATTTTCACTCCCCTGTGGACTCACTCTTGGAGCACTCGTTGGGGGGGGGTGAACTAATGATTCGATTTGTGGCAGTAATACAATTTAATGGGCTGTTGTTTTAGTCGTTGGTTAACACATACAGTTAATACCTTTAAAGTCTGTTTGTGTTTTTGACCATTTCTTTAAAAAAACAATTCAAACTAACACTTTTTGCCTGGGTAGAATACTTCTGCTAAGGCCAAGGATTTTTTTTGTGGCATTAAAAAAAACAAATATAATGTAGGCCTGGCCTTATTAGGTGTTTGTTATTTCAGATTTATGCATTTGTGTGAATTCTTTCTCTATAGGCAATCAAACTGTCTCATTCTATTGATCAGTATCAGTCATGTTCAATACTCTCTTAATGGGAGACGTGGATTGGCGGTCAGATACCAATCACATAAAGGTTGAGCTGTTTCTAAATCAATAACAAACAAATATATTGACTTGGTCACAAAATAAATGTCTTAGGGGCTATAGTCTATTGATAATTATAAATAACCAGATGCCTATTTATTTGTAGCTTAAGCAAACATTTGAAATACTTAGCTTTAAAGAAGATTGCAAATATTTCTTAAAACACGACCGATGAGACAATAGTCATGCGCTCTGCTCTTTCTACAGCCAACACAGTTTTGCACGGAAAAAGTATTTGTACCAGTGTTAAACTTGCTGGCCATGGTCAATGCCAGTCCTTTATAGTCAATGTCAGTCCTTTATAGTCAATGCCAGTCCTTTATATTCAATGTCAGTCTTTTATAGTCAATGTCAGTCCTTTATAGTCAATGCCAGTCCTTTATAGTCAATGCCAGTCCTTTATAGTCAATGCCAGTCCTTTATAGTCAATGTCAGTCCTTTATAGTCAATGCCAGTCCTTTATAGTCAATGCCAGTCCTTTATAGTCAATGCCAGTCCTTTATAGTCAATGCCAGTCCTTTATAGTCAATGCCAGTCTTTTATAGTCAATGCCAGTCCTTTATAGTCAATGCCAGTCCTTTATAGTCAATGCCAGTCCTTTGGACATTACCAGTCCAATGCCAGTCCTTTATGGTCAATGCTAGTCCCATGCCAGTCCTTTATGGTCAATGCCAGGTCTTTTATGGTCAATGCCAGTCATTTATGGTCAATGCCAGTCCTTTTAGGATGTCGCCTTCCAGGCCACTCACTATGCAATACGGTTCTCTTTTAGAGCTCCCACCCAGGAGAATTGCAGTCTTGTAGGATCTGTTTGCTTTCAGGCTAGTTTCTGAAAGTGGGAATAGTCATGCTACTCTGGCTTAATGAAATGATTTGCAGCGGTTTTTAGTCTGGGTGCGCTTGTATTGCAAAAGTCCATGCACAAAAGTTACTCGTTTTGAGTAACCCAAAGGATTGTGGTTGATTTTGCTCACTAAAACCGGGGAAATATGAAATATTTCTAGAAATATTCCCAGCTGTGTGTGTGTGTGTGCGCGCGCTAAGGTGTTTCTCTTTTCTCCTGAGCAGCTGCCTCTCAGTGCAGTAATGGTTACAGATGAGGCTAATTAGCCAATCACGGGGCAGATCAGGCCCAATCACAGATGATTGATGAGGGCAGTCGGCCATTCATCACACACTTTTGGGGGGGGGTTGGGTACTGTAAACCCTGTCTTTTCCCAATGGACGTCATGCCAACAACTAGACCTTCTCTGTGGAGCCCCGCGGTGGGGGAGGAGGGGACTGCGCATCAGGCAAATTACCCCCAGTCCATTTCAACTGGGTAGGAACGTGCAGTGTGTGTTTGTGTCAGACCTTTACGAGCATGTGTTTGGGCAGGGGGTGAAGCAGTCATTGGCTTTACTGCAGTGATTGGGGAGGTCTCTATAAATACCTTTCCACTGCTCTACCTTTTTAAACACTGCGGTCATGGTGCGCAGAGGTTGGGGGTTATAGGTCCGGAGACTGGGAGGGCACTAGGCAAGCAGGAGAGCTGGTCTGGGTTCTGGTTTTGTCCCACGAGCCTCAGTACCGGACTTGGCACTCAACCTTCTATCACCCTCGGGTCAGTACCCTGGCATAGGCTAATCTGGACAGCGTGCAGGACGTCAGTTATCCATAGAGGGGAGCGTGTTCATGTGTATGTGAGGACCTAAGATGGGGTCGGTGGAATAGCCTCTAACAGCTGTGTGTGTGTGTGTATCAGGGGTGTTAATTGCAGGAGAAACTTAACCTGTGCCCCAAACAGCACAGCAGCTCAATAAAGCAAGTTCTGCCCCCTGCAGCTGAGGGTAATTAAAACACCCCACTCTGTCTCACCTTTAACACGTATATCCGGGGTTGGATTTCTGGGTTTAAATTGGTCATTGTCTCAGTTTGTCAGTGTGTGTGTGTGTGTGTGTATTGGTGGTTTAGCGTGTGTTATCTCCAAGTGCGGTCTCTCGGAGGCTAGTAAGTGGTGTTTAGCGGTCATGTGCGTCAGCCGTTCATGAGCTACTGCCCTGAGGGTATTTTATTATGGGCCGGACCTGTCCAAGGACCACACATGAAGGACACGTTGCTTTCTCTCCAGAACTCCACTTCCCGCTCTACCCAGCCCACACCGCTAACAGTGGGAGATTTGGGTCTGGACGCTTCACATTGTTCTGTATCATTACATGTTGTTGCCATGAATTCACATATCGTGAACATGCATTGTTCACCAGCAGACACTGAAACCTGGTTCACCTCTTTAGCCATTTAGCCACACAAGAACTGAGACTAATCCTAGCTCAGAGGAACAGCAAAGCCTTATTCATTTTTGAGAGAGAGAGAGAGAGAGAGAGAGAGAGAGAGAGATATGCCGGACAGAGAGATGAATTGGAGGGAGGTGGGGAAGGAAGGTTGGGAGAGAAAGTGGTGGAGAACATGAGAGGTCAGAAAGAGTTGGAGAAGAAGTCATATGGGTGAGTTAGTGGGAATATTGGTGTCGGTGAAATGTGATTCTTCTGGAGGGTTTCACTCTCGCCCCCTTCTGGGACTATTCAATTGGCCCGGCCCAGATCGCATCTATGATTATGGGAATGTACATTAAGTGTGGGATTGTACCAAACGCTTAGAATGGGGTGGGGGATGTGAACCATCCAGGCGACACAGAGGAGATCATGTGGAGGTTGATGAAGAACGTTTCCAATTATGTCCAGTTCATAGGTGACATAACTATCCTTCACAATGTCAGAAAGAGGATCTGTCTCTCTCTCTCTCTCTCTCTCTCTCTCTCTCTGTCTCTGTCTCTCCCTCTTTCTGTCTCTCAATTCAATTCAGCTTCATTAGCATGACAGTAACTACAACCATATTGCCAAAGCTAGAGGTACAATAGTAATAATAGTAATGACAGGAAAAGGAAAATGAATACAACCTCTCTCTCTCTCTTTCTGTCTCTCTCTCCCTCTTTCTGTCTCTCTCTCTCTCCCTCTTTCTGTCTCTCTCTCTCTCCCTCTTTCTGTCTCTCTCTCTCTCCCTCTTTCTGTCTCCCTTCAAAAACACGTTGAAGATTTTTCTTACCGTGGTGTATTTCACCCTTGTTATTAGGTTTGCGTATGTTTCTAACGAAACTATACTATGAGGACAGAAATCTATCCAAACTTAAATATAATGGAGACATTTCTTTTTTGTGTCCCCATTTTGAAAAGTAATGTGTTTGGCGTGGGTTGGGTGAGGGTTCGCTTTTTGCGCTAGGTTGTGTTTAGGCATAAATGTTTGGTTATTAAGGTCAAGGTTGACCTTAAGGTAACGGTTAGGGTCAGGTTTTGGTTTAGGATTAGCAGAAGTAGGATTTTTTTAGGGACAGTCATATTTGGTGTCCACTTTTAAAAAGCTAAGTATACTTGTGTAAGTGTGTGGCTGTGTATGTGTACACACTGTCAATGGGCTATTTCTGGACTGTCTGTCTGTCTGCCAGAGTGGCTGAATGTTTACAGACATCCGTTTGACTGAGGGTTAGGTCTGTAGGGTCATTCTGTCTATCATACTCTTTCTCTCAAACTGATTGTCCATAATTGTTCAGTATGAAAAACATACCTATACTTTACTGTTTTATTTTGCTTTTGCAAGGGCTTTGTGATTATTTCTATGAGTAAAAGTACTATCAAACTTTTCATTATATCTCTTCAACAAGCTCTCTAACTCCTTTTTTCGGCATACTTTTCTCACCCTCCGTCTCTCTGTCTTTGTCACTCGTTTGGCAGTGAAGTGCTGTGTGATTGGCTTTGGGACTGGGAGCGCTGCAGTAATTGGCTGGGAATCTGATAACGTCTGATTGGTTGTCAGAGTTTAATGTCTGCCAACTCTGGGAGAGTAGCAGACAGTGTGAATGAAGTAGCGTGTTCATTTGTGAGCACGCGTGTGTGTGTACTTGAACGCGTGTGTGTTATAGTTTTTTGCAGTTGTGTCTGTTTTTGGATGATTTCTCTGTTTCTCTTTCCACTGAATAGTATGGGATTCAGCCTTGTCAGTATGTCTGCCGGGCTTGGCATTCTGAATGTGTTATTCTCAATGTCCATGTGAAAAGGCTTTTGATCTCGATATTGTCTGCTCCAATAGAAACGGGATGTAAATAGAGCAAATTCCTCTATCTGCAGTGCTGTTTGATATGATGTTATGTGAAGGGGAATCAGATCACTAACGAACATGCATGACATTCATCTGACCTTTTGACTGGAATATTGGTTAAAAGAGTAATGCACCCAAAACCACAGTTCTATGTTATACATCATTAGATAATGCTAATATATGCTGGAATTTACTCCAATGCATACTGACAAGCCACAGATAAATACAAAATGTTGCTTTTGTCAGGTTACATCAGCTCTATGTTCGCAGACATAGACACCCTAACTACCATGAAACACGGAGGAGGCTTGGTTATGTTTTGGGGCTGTTTTGCTGCATCTGGCCCAGGGTTCCTTGAATCTTGGCAGGGCACAATGACATCTCAAGACTATCAAGGCATTCTGGAGCTAACCGTACAGTCCAGCGTCAGAAAGCTCTGTCTCAGTCGCAGGTCATGGGTCCTCCAACAGGATAATGACCCAAAACACACCGCTAAAAGCACCCAAGAATGGATAAGAAAAAAACATTGGACTATTTTGAAGTGGCCTGATCTGAATCCTATGTTACATCTATGGAAAGATGTGTTTTCTTAATTTTTTGTGGAGGGTTACCAACATACAGTGGGGAGAACAAGTATTTGATACACTGCCGATTTTGCAGTTTGATACACTGACGATTTTACTGTCTCTTACAGTTGAAGTGTACCTATAATAAAAATTACAGACCTGTGCATGCTTTGTAAGTAGGAAAACCTGCAAAATTGTCAGTGTATCAAATACTTGTTCTCCCCACTGTATTTGACCACATCTTTATAAATAATTCAATAATGACTCATGTTTAATTATATAAATAAAAGCAAATTTCATTTGTACACTTGTGCATCATCCAAATGCAATGCGGTGGGATCTTTCATTTGATTGAGCTGCCCGCATTCGACTGAAGTGTTTAATGCTTGGAATACTGTGATTGGACACTTGAGAGCAAACTATCATATGTAATCTATCAAACTAGTTTCGGTGTTACCTGGTCCATTATTGATACAAATGTGAGCTACTTTGACTCTTATTTTAATAGAGAATATATATTGTGATCAATCTGTTTTTTTGGTTTATATATTTATTCATTTCATACAATTACGCTTTTAGCCCTCCGTAGTATTTGACAGGTGGGCAGATTAAATTGATCCACTGTTTAATTAACGTTATCAAGACCTCAGACATCTTTGGTTTTATGGCTTTTTTATCTACAGAATTTTTATTTGGGTAGTTGATTTGTCGTCCAAGTTTGTTTTGTAATTCACCCAAAATAAGAATTTCCTGATATGGTAGCATTCTATCAGAGTTGCGATGAAATATTAAAAGAATTTGTGATATGACTGTCCGTGCATATCTGTGTTTGTGTGTCAGCCTTGGCGTGAGTGTGTCAGCGTGTGTGTGTGTGTTGCTGTGCACCTCTTTCTGTGTGTAAGCATGCTGGCTGGCAGCTGGCTGTCTCTCTGACTGACGGGACTAAGCTCTTCCCTGCTGTGTTGAGGATGAAAGCAGATGCTGTCATTTCTCTCCTGCTCTTTGTTTTCCTCTCCTCTCCCTTCCCTGTGTAACTCGAATCCTCAGCTTTCAGATTGACCTAGCAGGGAATTCTTCCCCCCCACAGTCACACCGAGAACCATTCCCGACAGACGGACAGACCGAGTGACAGGCCCTATGCTCTTTCCCCAGTTCTACTCTGCCTGGGCTCTGCATTAAGAATATTCCTCTGCCTACTGGTGTTAGGGTTCAGGTTGGGGTTGTGAACTGGCTATAGCATGAGGATGGATCAACATGGTTTCTTCTGTCCCTTTCTTTGAGCTGTGTGTTTATTTCGAGGTCACGTTAATCGTAGAGCGAGGAGGTTATAGGTCTATGGGTGGGCGTAAGGGAGGTGGGACTGGTGTTGTTTTTCTTGCCGATGTAGATCCCACACAGAGGAGGCCCTTAGGCTACCTCCCAACTGGACGCGGAGGAGATGGGTCCGTGTGGGGCTGGATGTGAAGGGAGGTTTGTGACCTAGAATCTCATGGAGATTTTGGGAGGGATGGGTGGAGAAAGAGGTGTGGTGTCCCCGCTGTGGGCTTAACAGGATGAAACAGGAGGGTTCGGGGGTCTGGAGGGTCTCCGTGTGAGGTGATGAGTAGGGTGTGCGGAGGTGAGACGCGGTGGGTGCGGACGGGGTGAGCGTGGGGTGTGTCAGATCATACAGCTGGCCCGGGAACGATGAGGCACTCCCTGACTGGGAAACACCAGTGTGAGGGCCACCTAAATGCAATAATCCCCCTCACTACAGCTAATGTGGGTGTGCTCTGGCGTGTGAATGCATGAGACTGTGTGTGTGTTTGTGTCCTTGTGTGGTGGATCCTGGGGGCAGACTAGTGGCTAGCTTCACAGCACTGGGTGTCAACATCAGTAGATTTATGGTAATCTGTGTAGTATCCGGAGTGGGTCATGATTTCCCCTGAATTCCGTTGTGGGTGTCGAATGTTTGGTAAATACACTGCAAACACGATGTCTTACCAAGTCTAGTTTTTTTGTAGTTTTTAGGTAAAAAATCGAACCATTCCTAAAATAACATTTGTTTTTCTCAACAAGCTAGTGTTAGAAAACAAGTTGTGTTAGGAAATATGCCTTGAATTTTAATAAAGTTACATTTTCTTATTTATTTGAAGAAACTCTTTAAAGGGACAGTTTTGAAATGTGTCAGTCAACCAAGATAGGTAAATTCCTTCGAACTGCACGTAGAGAAAAGCAGAGGATATCTACTAATTCTTCCGATGGAAACTAGATACAAGACCAAAATCCCGAAATATCCCTTTAACTCCCTAAGCATTGAACTCAGCAGCTGAGAAAATTGTGGAGGCCGAGTCCCTGATGGCATCCTATTCTCCTTATATGCTCCCGAGGGGCCCTGGTCAAATGGAACTCACTATATTGGGAATTGGGTGACATTTGGAATACGGATTATAATGTTTTCTTGTCACACGTTTGTCGGCATAAAAAACAGGCTGATTGGACCAGAATGTGTGTTCTCCTCAGCCCCTGTCGCTATTTCTCACTCTCCATGACCTCTAACCTCTTTGTAAGCCCTAGATTCTGTCAAATGTGAGGAGGCGGAGAATATCACAGCGATCCAGGGCAAATATCAAGTGTTCCAGCTCCCACAAACCTCCATCTCATATTATACATTTCTGGCCTTCGCCTTACCTTCTTCAGCCTCTGACCTCTCCCTCTGCTGATGTATGTAGAGGCCACACACGCATCTGCATTAAGTGGGTATCTGCTCTTTTATCGTAATGTTTTTAGTCACGCCTCTGGATCCTTGTGTATGGCCCAAAACAATTCCCTTCCAGCAGCAGCGTTTTTATTGCATGTTAAATTTTAAAACCCTCCCACCCGACATTAACGTGGGGGTTACGTTATGTCCATCACTGTTTCAGAACTATGTGGGCCACATTTCGCAAGTTGTTTTGTATGAGCTCACAGTTCAACACTGTGCTGCTCGATTGGCGTTCGCCAGAGAACACCAGAACTGGCAGGGTCTCCATTGACGCCCAGTTCTCTTCACTGATGAGAGCAGGTTCACACTGAGCACATGTGACACACTTAGAAGAGTCTGGAGACGCCATGGTGAACGTGTGTGTGGTACAGATGGAGGATGTAGCAAGGATAGAGGGTGTGGTACGGATAGAGGATGTAGCAAGGATAGACAGCTGGCAACCATCTTTGTTGAGATTGATTTGAGCAGGGGGCACCGCTTACTGCGATACTTTCAATAAAAGTTGAATTCTCTCCCTTTTTGACAGGAACATGATTAATGAAAGTGGACACTTTATGGAAAGTCCGATTTTTTTTACAATATTGAGGGACACTGCTAGCTAGCTGTAGTAAATCTAGTATATTGTTGCTTACTGGGAGCTAGCTGTAGTAGCTGTAGTAAATTGAGCGTAGCAGAGGCTGTATCTGAAACCGTCTGCTTCCAACAGCTCTGATGGGTTTAATGTAATGGAAACATTGGTTGGGTCACAGCACTGAAAGCCTGTCTTCCCTCATTTACAGAGCCAAACGACTTCCTCATGTTGTCTGTTTTATATTACAGTACAAGATCTGCACTCACAGCGCAGACTTGTGATATTATATTGGGTATAGGTCTCTGAACGCACAGACACGTATGCATATGCCCAGACGTGCACGCACTCAACCATGCCCACCATTGCCCTGACTCACACCCTGTCTCAGTCACATGCACACACCGTGCACATGCACGCTCACATGGACACGTCTTACTGTGTTAACCTGGATAGTACTTGTTCTGAAGCAAGCTATGAAAACTGAGCATTTTTTCAGAGCCATTGTGTTACCTCTTTTCATTAAAAATGAACTCTCACACTATGTCTCTCACACTATGTCTCTCACACTATGTCTCTCACACTGTCTCTCTCACACTATGTCTCTCACACTATGTCTTTCACACTGTCTCTCTCACACTGTCTCTCACACACTATGTCTCTCTCACACTATTTCTCTCACACTATGTCTCTCGCACACTATCTCTTGCACACTATCTCTCACACACTATCTAAACTCCTCCCCTCTTTTTTGCTTCTCTTCTTTAAAACCCCTGTGAAGAAACGGAAGTGTCGTGTGGAGGTTGTAAGGGTTGGGGGACTGTTGCGCAGAGGTTGTAGAAAGGGTTGTGGAGGTGTTTGTCAGATGAATGTGGAGAGAGAGGGGCAATTCCAGTCAGCCTCTCAGAGCCCACACTTTCTTCAGTCAAGCACAATGAGCCTTTCACTGAGTGGTTGCTTTTCCTGAACCCTATCCCTTATTAAACCCACACGGAGCGGCAGAGTGTGTTGTGTTTGGGTTTCGAAGGTGGAACTTTCTCTGGGAATGCCATGATTCTCTTTTTTTGTTTTAATTAAGTGCCAATCCAGGGGCGTGTTTGTGTGTGTGGGTGGGGTCCGCTGCCAGTGACCTCTGAGTGATAGCTGCAGTTTGTTTTCATTCTAAACCTGCCCCCTGACTTACTCGCTTGCACCCTGTTTGACCTCCGCCTGACCCTGGCCTCCCCCCCCCCCCCCCCCCCTCTTCTAAATAACACACGGCTCTTTGTGGC
>JACXGK010004361.1:0-38743 GCA_016801125.1 Novumbra hubbsi | reverse complement strand
ATAGATATATGGGGGTACAGATAGATGATAGATAGGTGGGGGAACAGATAGATGATAGACAGATGGGGGTAAAGATAGATGATAGATAGCTGGGGGTACAGATAGATGATAGATATATGGGGGTACAGATAGATGATAGATAGGTGGGGGAACAGATAGATGATAGACAGATGGGGGTACAGATAGATGATAGATAGGTGGGGGTACAGATAGATGATAGATAGGTGGGGGTACAGATAAATTATAGATAGGTGGGGGTACAGATAGATGATAGATAGGTGTGGGTACAGATAGATGATAGATAGGTTAAAAGAGAAAGAGATAGAGAGCAACATACAGATATATATATATATATATATATATGGAGTAAGGGGTGGTGTTGACTAACCCTGTGGCACCCAGCAAAGATTGAGATCACACTACTGTTTCTCCTTTCCCCTCTTACTGCACCTACATACTGAGGTATAAATACCCATTCACCTATATACAGGTAGATAACACTGTGACGGTACCTTCTCCAGTCAACTGTCTCACAACTATATACAGGTAGATATCATGGTGACTCTATTTTCTCCAGTCAACAGTGTTTTCTGTTTAAAAAGGGCAAAGACATTAATTGTTTTAACCTCACCAAACCCAGTTTGCTGACCTTGTCTTAACCTCACCGAACCCAGTTTGTTGACCTTGTCTTAACCTCACAGAACCTAGTTTGCTGACCTTGTCCTAACCTCACTGAACCCAGTTTGTTGACTTTCTTGTTCCCTCTTTTCACACATCCTGGGTTTCTGGCCTTCATCCTGCCATCCCAAGTCAGGACACGTTCTGCCTCAGACAGTGTGTGTATTCGTGTATATACCAGCAACTAACTCTCGCACCCCAGATTGCATATAAGTCAACCCTCCTCCTCCATCCACATGGCATTTCTCAAAAAGTCTGTCTAGCTGGCACACACACACGATTCACACACACACACACACACACACACACCATTCACACACACACACACTACTCACACACACACACCCTGCCTCTTGCACCTAGCAGCCCCTTTATCATTATCAGGCCACACATGCACAAACACACACACAAACACACACACACTCACCTATCATGCTTACTCAGATATTTAAATGGGGAAACCAAGGTGTACTTTCCTCATGAAAACATATTTACTTACTCTAACCCTCTACCATAATCCTCAACCTAACCCTAAACTTAACTTCAATGAGCTAACACGTATGCCTAAATTTAACCTAAAGTTATGCCTAACACTACCCTCCAATTCTGCCCTAAACACTTGAGCAAGGAAAAGGGGGAGAGGGAAAATACCCCATTAGTAATTTTGTTTTGTTTTTTAGCCAGTGTTTAAGGACATTTTTGTCCCAATAACAGAATAAGGTTAGAAACACACCCAGTCACTCACAGTCTCCTAATGACATTTCTATAGGCCAATACCAGGCTCTGATTACATGTATGGTTACGTGTGTCTGTGTGTGTGTGTGTGTGTGTGTGTAAGAAAGAGGGAACGAGCAAGAGAGAAAGGGAGAATGAGAAAAGGGAAGAAAAGGGGGACAGAGTGTGCTAGAGAAAAGGATGGGTTTAAGTGCTGAAATGCTGACAATACTCTCCATTCCAGACCAATGGATAGAAATGATTCCTTCTTTCAGTTGATTAAACTGTAGAAAAGCCTTATAAAAAGCTTACAGATGTCATCCGAGTTTCACTGAAGTCGAATTGTTCCAACATCTTTAACCCTCTGTGTATACAGCAACATGCTGCCCACAGCCTGGGAGACATTTTTGCCTAAATCATGTTCGGATAAAAGAATGTGCAGGGATTTATTTGTCGTTTTTTTTAAATCGGGGTGTGTCTCCAACTGGCCATCTAAAGTGTCCTGCACATAAAGGTTTGTGCTCAGTGGTAAGATGAATGGCAAGTGATTGCCAGGCCTGCATCCGCTGCAGTGTACCTCCACTTTAACACCACTTCCAGCCTTACCCGGTGTTCCATCAAGCCACAGACCTGCAGCCACTGTGCTTAAATGCTAATCAGCAGTGGAAAGGTACCGGGGAGAAAACCCAGTGTCAGGTGATGTCTATGGGTTGCAGACTTCAGGCAATCATTGAATACAAAGAATATGCAACAAAAGTACTAAACATTGTTGCTTTATCAAACTTAATATTACTCTGCCCAATAATTGTTCCATCCTTTTGAAGGGGAAATATGTGCAAAACATGCTTTCATTTATAAATGGTTCATCAAATATGGATGACTATACTCAAATTAAAGCATGTTACTGTATAAAATCAAATGCAAAGTGCTGGAATACAGAGTCAATCGAAAAGGTGTGACTTCTCCAAAACCTTTGGAGTTCCCTTTCTGTTGCATTTTAACTTTAGTTTACTGTTACTGTGTGTTCCAAACAGGGAAAAATGTTAGCGACTCATAAGTAGCCTAACAGCTGCATATTTATAGAGAAAAATACTTAACCTAATGGTGGTCTATTTGTATGCCAACAACTTCAGTGTGAATACTGTCTGTCTGTTAGCCTAACATTTAATTTTTCCAGAGAGTGGTCTGCTACAGAGATCTCCCTCTGGAGGGCTGGCCAGTTCCCTGTCAGCATCATAACCCGCTAAGCCCGGTTCCCTGTCAGCATCATAACCCGTTAAGCCCGGTTCCCTGTCAGTATCATAACCCGTTAAGCCCGGTTCCCTGTCAGTATCATAACCCGTTAAGCCCGGTTCCCTGTCAGCATCATAACCCGTTAAGCCCGGTTCCCTGTCAGTATCATAACCCGTTAAGCCCGGTTACCTGTCAGCATCATAACCCGTTAAGCCCGGTTACCTGTCAGCATCATAACCCGTTAAGCCCGGTTCTCTGATGTGTTGTTGTTGTCGCTTCTGGTGATAGTGTGACGGTGCCAGGCCACTAAGGTGGTGTGAGCTGTGGTGCTGTTGTCACTTCTAGTGGTAGTGTGACGGTGCCAGGCCACTAAGGTGGTGTGAGCTGTGGCGGTGGTGCTGTTGTCGCTTCTAGTGTTAGTGTGACGGTGCCAGGCCACTAAGTTCGTTTTGTGGATAGTTCCTAAACCATTCAACAAAACAATAGCAATGCAATCGGAAAACAAGACGCACGTTTTGTCTCCGTAGTGCAGGAACTGTAGGAGGAGTTAGGCGGCTATAATAATAAATAAACATCTATGTGGCACCCCCACTTAATGATCACTGGACTGGATGTGTGAACTCCCCACTAAAGGCCGGCATCAATTGCACTTATTAAACGTAATAATTTAAACCTGGATCAAAGGGGCAAATATTCATTATTTCAACAACTCATTAATTCATTAATGTGTCGAGCCGACATACAGCATATAAATACATACTAGAAGCCCATTTATTCATTCCCTCCACCTTAACACTTAATTTCCTTCTTCCATGCCTCAGATTCCAGGTCCAGCCAGGCCTCTATGGATGATGGATTGCAGCGTATAATATCCTCTTCTCTCGGCTGCTTGTGGCCGAGGGGCTCCTCAGTGGCACCCTGTTTTCTTTTGTCCCCCTTCAATAAATCGTGCACTATTAAGGGAATATTATGCGATTTGGGACGCAACCGGAAATACTGATTTGTCTGCTCACAAGCCCTTCAAACACACGTGTCCATCTGCAGAACATGTTTGGAAGCTCAGGAGTTCTGTACATCTGTATGTGTGCACAAACAGCCCCTCGTCATTACTCAGCTTAACAGGAGGTGTGTGTGTGTGTGTCTGTTATAGCGCACCATCAGCCCCTTGTCATTACTCAGCTTAACAGGAGGTGTGTGTGTGTGTCTGTTATAGTGTACAATCCGTCCCTTGTCACTAGTCAGCTCACATACAAACAGATACACACACGAGACACAAGAAATAATGCAGATTTTCTGTTTATTATGTTATATTGTCATTAATAAACAACTTATAGGTGTTGTGAACCCCTGGGGAGATCCAAATGTGGAATAAAGCCTGTTGTAGTATACTATGTGTTTCTCAATAAAAACAACTGCATGTCAAAATACATTTTTATAATCTCTTCACACATTTACACAAACATACTTATTGAGTCTTCTTAACTATTCATCCTTCATCTAGTTAAGGGTTTTGAAAATCCACAATATATAGGACATAAGTCTACTACAAATGATTACCTCCCGAGAGGTTGAAAGGTCAAGATAGTCAGTGCCTGGCAGACTTTGAATTCCCTAGCAGGCCTAAGACCTTTAAGGGTTAAGCCACATTCCTCCACCTGTGTTGAACACATAATATTTATGCCAGGTAATAGAAAAAAAACATTCCTAGGCATGAGTTCAGAGGGCCAGCACCGGTTTGTTTTGTATACACTATCCAGTGTGCAGTTTGTGTACGTGTGTGTTCACAAGGGTACAAATCCAAAAACAAAGTCAGTGTAATACCTAGAGATTAGTCCCCAGAGCTAAATCACTGTTCTTGTTCTCATGATACATGGTAGAGCCCTTTACCATTGCGGTTGACTAGAGAGGGATCAACGCACACACACACGCACTCAAACATAGAGTTTTTCTCTATCTTTGGCTCATATTTCAAAACAGACTTAACATTCTCTAAACTGTAAATACAAATGTCACAACAGTTTTATGGAACATCACCACTCCATTACATGTCTGCAAAGTCCCACAGAAATCATGTTTTTTCACAATTGTACTCTTTTGCACACACACCAAAACACGTGCAATAGGTTTCAATTAAAAATAAATTATAATCTGTCATGAGCAAGTAACTAATTGTTCAGAGATTTAATGTTGTTTTGAAAAAACAATTCTGCCAAAACGATAGCAATAGTGCACCCCTCATCTAGCTCTTTCATTGCATCAAAAACGTAAAGTCACATGTTACTTCACATACAAATACACACACACACACACACACACACACGTGTGCTTGAATGCTGCCGTCCCGCATACCTGATCCTGTGCTATGCAATTACAAAGCTGTCAGAAAGAGAGGCTGGCAGATTGTGTGAGTGTGATGTACTCTGTGTATGTGTGTGTTCTGTTCTGTACCATTGGCAAGACTCTGCTCTTTCCTTCCCTGTTATAATAATAAACCAGCTGCTTGGAATGGAGGCAGACAGACAGGAAGGCCAACCAGGAGACAGACAGGTGGATAGGCAGACAGAGGAAGGCTGACAAGACAGACAGATGGATAGGCAGACAGACAGGAAGGTTGACAAGACAGACAGATGGATAGGCAGACAGACAGGAAGGCCGATAAGGCGACAGACAGGTGGATAGGCAGACAGACAGGAAGGCTGACAAGAAGACAGACAGATGGATAGGCAGACAGACAGGAAGGCTGACAAGACAGACAGATGGATAGGCAGACAGACAGGAAGGCTGACAAGAAGACAGACAGATGGATAGGCAGACAGACAGGAAGGCCGACAAGGCAACAGACAGGTGGATAGGCACACAGACACAGCCTTTGATTTTTGATAGGCAGAACTGACAAAGGCTTTGAGGGGTTGAATGACATTATTGTATAGCTGCTTTTGTGTTTTGCAGCGATTTCAGCAGATGAATAAACCATAAAGCACCATGGGGATTTAATGATATGGGAGTCATTGGTGGAGGCACATTTAAAATATAAAAGACTGGGATCCAAACAGCACTGTCTGGGCTAGGTGGTGATGTCATGCAAGGTGGCCTCTTGACTACTGGACAGGCACCTGCAAGTTCAATTGTGGTTGTTGGCCAGGAACTGCTCTCTCCCACAAGCATGTAGGACTTCCTGATTAAGCAAGCAGTGTGACAAGGAGCAGAACTGCTTGGCAGAGGGTGCTGAGGATTGACTGTCGGATTGACTCTCCTGAACCCGGGAGTCACCGAGATGAGGCATGTTCATAATCACAAACTTGATATGAAAAAAGTGAGAGAGGGGTGAAAGGGGGGAAATAGACTGAATAAAAACATTGCGCAAATAAAATAAGGGAACATTAAATCATAACAGTATAACACGTCAATAAAATGTGATAATAAGCAATTGTGAATCAAAGTCACCGGTTTTGGTGCAAATGAAAGTGACAACAGGTGCAATTGGAAGGCAACAGCAAGACAACCCAAAAAAGCTAATGGTTTTGCAGGTGGTTGGCACAAACAATTGTTCTCTCCTTCTCCTTCCTGCCTGTTTCTTCTCTAGTTTTGCTGGTGTCTTTGTCACTACTTAGCATTGGGCGGTACCTGCAGTCAATTCAGGATGCACAGGTGGTCCAGCTCCTCAAGGATAGCACATCCATATGTGCCGTTGCAAGAAGGCTTGCTGTCTCCCAGAACAGTCTCAAGAGCACGGGGGGAGATACCAGGAGACGGGCAATTATACGAGGAAAGCCGGGCCATAGCATCATCCAGCAGCAGGACTAGTATCTGCTTATTTGTGCAAGGAGCAACAGCACTGCCAGAGCCCTAAAAAATGACCTTCAGCGTGTGACTGGTGTGCATTGTTTTGACCAAACTGCAGGAAACAGACTCCATGAGGGTGGCATGAGGGCCCAACGTCCTCTAGTGGGACCTCTGCTCACAGCCCAGCACTGTGCAGCTTGATTGTCATTTTCCAGAGAACACTAGAATTTTAAGGTCCGCCATCAGTGCCCTGTTCTCTTCACAGATGAGAGCAGCGTCACACTGAGCGCTTGTGATAGACGTGAAAGAGTCTGGACATGCCGTGGTGAACATTATACTGCCTGCAAATCATCCAGCATGACCGTGATTCATAATTGCTTATGCTTCCAAACTGGACAGATAGATATCCCTGAAGTTCAATTGACTTGGTGTAGGTTATAATGTGATGATTAAGTGTTCCCTTAATATCCATTAATGAGCTATTCTTCCTGGGGTCCAGCACATCAGAAAAACATCATAAGACAGTGACTTCGCTTTTTTTATCCAGTAGGTAGTAGAGATACATTAGACACTTACATAACAATGAACATATACATGCAACC
Source organism: Novumbra hubbsi (assembly GCA_016801125.1). Taxonomy (NCBI): domain Eukaryota; kingdom Metazoa; phylum Chordata; class Actinopteri; order Esociformes; family Umbridae; genus Novumbra; species Novumbra hubbsi. The sequence continues at coordinate 31,733 of JACXGK010004361.1, read as the reverse complement.
ACACCCAAAGACAACACTTATTGGGCTTCAGACAAGGCAGTTTTTTAACCTGGTCCGTATGTTTTCATGTTTTGAAAAACCCTAACCCAAACCTTTCAGAAACTGAACATAGCCTACTCTGCCTAGTATGCAGTCAATATTAAGGAGACAGGACAGTACCTGCTTCCTCACAGAACTAGATCATTCCTAGGTGTTTGTTCTTGTATTCATGGTAAGATAATTTACTCTCTCCATTTACAAGTGTTATTAATCGTTTATAGGCTACACAGGCAGTGATACACAATGTAATCAGCTATATCAGATTGACTTCATCAGACTCTGACAGTCTCTGAGCCATTCAGCTGCTCATGGCCAAATCATATTGCTCAGTTGTAGTTAGAAACCGACAAAAAAAATAGGATATACAAATTAAATTAATTAATCAAACCAATTACATTAACACAGGGCGGTTCTTAAAAAAAAGCCAGTAAAACACTTGTTTGTGTGTCCTTTGTCTTCAATAAAATTGTTACTACAATGAAATGCTTGAGTCTTAAGATTATGCTAACTACCTTTGTGGACAATAAACAAGGGTGTCAAACTCAACTCAGGACCATGAGGCTTGTTCCACACCGTTTTGCTATTAGAACAAAAGGTGGATGCAATTAATGACGAGGTGCAATAGAAATCCGCAATCTCTGGATCACATCCGGGAAGAGTCATCTATAGACAACCAAAGCCTTGGTGTGTAAGGATATGTTTGTCATGGCACATGGGAACCTACCGGCTCCACCAAAACCCAGCAAATAAGACATTCATGCGCTACAACGCCATTGGATGTCATCATTAGCCCCTATAGTTGTCCAGCTCACACGTAGCTACTCCGAGTCTTCATACAGGACCTCGTCTATCAGCACATCACTGTCGTCTACAGGAATGTCCTGACACAGCTGCTCCTTGAAGGCCAGAGCGATGGTGTACGGCTTCCCCCTAGAGTGGTTCACACAGCGTTTCAGGTACTTGTCGTAGAAGCCCTTTCCTCGGCCCAGACGGTTCCCGCTCCTGTCAAACCCTAACCCAGGCATCAAAATCAGGTCCAGACCTCCTGAATGACGGTGGAGGACGAGAGGAAAGACGAGCAGACGTGGGGTGAATAGCTAGCTGAAGCAAGACAGTGCGGTCACTATAGAATAAAGCATTAAACAGAATTGCTGAAAAACCCTAAATAAAATATCAATAAACATGGATGGTCCAGTGGTCCAGGCGGGGGCCTTCGGCGCAGCCCCCGGCAACACCTATTTTATGTACAGATAATGGAGAGACATTTTAAATCTTTCATCCTCTTTCTGTCCAATAAAGCATTAAATGCTAGATAGGAAATATATTAAAAAATGCATTTAATTATTTCAAATAAACATTTCTTAAACAACCAAACTATTTCTGTGTGAAGAAAATGAGTTGGTTGAAAAATCTAGGTATACTTCGATTGATTGAAAAAATGTTCCCTGTTATCAGGGAACGCAAGACCTGCTTTAAAAAACGCCTGGACTAATACATTAATTCCCAATTTCACTCCCAATTCCTGGCAATTTCTTTTACTCTCCAGTATCATACATTCTTTATTATTCCATCAGGAATGAGCAAGCTGTAAATTCTGTGTGAGTAAAAACAAGGATTTAGATTCATATTTGGCAAAATCATGGTGCATATCATAGCACCACATTAAAAATGTAATCTAATATCACGTGTATCAGAGTAGTGATCCAAGATCAGTTCAGGATTTCTGATACAAATGTAGTAATAAAGTAATTAAAGAGTAATGAAATAAAAACAGACAGTCTAAAGGAACCCCTAGATCCTAGATCAGCAGCATCACTGTGTGCTTTATGAACGCAGTCTCAGGTTTCTAGTAATGTGGACCGCCCACTTCCTCCTCCTGTGTACAGCCACAGACTCCAATACATAAAGATCTTCCTGTTATCTCGCAAGCATGAAATTCATTAATCATTTATGCAGATTAAATTTGGGCGTTATACACATGCCTCAAAACAACGGTAGACTGCGAGTGCCATAATGTAGCTGTTTATTTCAGCCCTCCAGACTACATTAGTAACATCCATTACTGATGTATTGAAGTTCAGATGAACTTACCTGGCATCCAATGATGGGACCTACTTCAGAATGCTGGAAAGAGAGGCTGACAAACACACTCTTTCCTTCTAAGCCACACAACCCTTGCTATGATAAAAAACATTTTAAGAGCACACATATATTGCAGTCCTTTGTTTATCTTTGCCTTTCTGAGAGACTTCTGCTGTGCCAAAAATGCCACATCTACCCTGCTTCTCCTGCTGTATTCTCTATATGCCCACATGTATCTGAACGAGGAGATAATGCTTTAAAGAGGGGTTTCAGATGGTCAACATGTAGGACATTTTGGTGGGTTGCATTTTGTGCTAACACACACACACACACCTTTCCTGACCATGCATGCCAGGACCGAAAGACAATCTTCAGGTGGAAGAGACAGCTTGGTGTAAAACCATTCTGTCAGTCACTGGGTCTGGGAACAATCAAGTTATATGGACAAGGTGCCCTTGTTGTGGTTATGTAAAAAGGATAATGTTGATGAGAGCTAATCTGGGGTCACGGAAAGTGAGCTATAATGGGCGTGTTGGACATTGCACCTGACTGAACAGACTGCTGACTGATTTAGAAATCACCTTGCACCATAAACTAATTCATTTGTAGTCACAGTTTACCCATAATGCCTCATGGTCCCAAACAGTATGTTATCTAGTTTTGTCTGTTTTGTCTAATGTATACATATATACATTGCCCTTGATAGCCAGGGTTAAGCAAAAAGAACTATAGCAAAATGTAATTGTTGTTTATCAGCTTGACGTTACTGTCAAAATAGTACATATATCTAACTATTAGCTAAGGTAAAACTATTCAAAAACCTGGGTTTTGAGGAAAATATCCTTCCTGATTGATTCTTCTCTAGTTTTTGTCCTTGTCTCTACTAGAAGCATGAGACAGCACGTGCAGCCCATTTAATTTGCATAAGTAGTCCAGCTTCTTCAAGATGGCACATCCATATGTATGTCCAATTGTCACTGATGCCCTGATCCAGGTCTGGGAGGAGATCCCCCAGGACAACATTTGTTGTCTCATCAAGAGCATGCCCAGACGTTTTTGGGAATGCATACAGGAACGTGGGGGCCATACACACTACTGAGTCACATTATGAGTTGCCGTGATGAAATTCACACATGTTGGACTTGCCTGTGATATCAATTTTTTACTTTTAGTGGGAGTTTGAATCCAGTCCTCAATCGGGGGGAGATTTTGGTTTAAATTTTGACCGTTGTTACGTAATTTTGTTCTAAACCAATTATACAATGTACAGTAAAGATCTTGATCTTCAAGACATTTTCTTCACCAAGACCCGATGTGTGATTTTCGTGTTCCCTTAATTCCTTTGAGCAGTGTATATACGAACGCTAAACTAACATAAGATCAGTGTGTCAATCCCATCCATCCCCAAATAAAATATTTATATTAGGAGTCACATGCCTAAACCAACTAGTCGGCAAACAAATGACATTTCAGAAAACTAAACTATTATAGTATCTTGATGCTAGACCACCATCTTGTGGGGAAAACCAAAACACAGAACTTCGATCTAGGTTACATGCTGGAGGACATGTCTTTATATGTTTTTTCTTTATTTCACCTTAATATAACCAGGTGAACAGATTTAGAACCATTTACAATGACATCCTGTTTAAAGACATACAATTTCATGACAATCCTCGGTAGATATATTCCCATTCAACTAAATACTTTCTGCAATGGAAGCGGAAAAAGTCATTGATTTACACCCCATGAGGTGATACAAAGAGACAGATAAGAAAACAACAACTTCTCCATTGCTCCTAACCAGGGGCAGGGGCAGGGTCATGTACAGGGTATGCAATGCTGTTCAGCTCTCCTCCAGAAATAAGCACATAATCAAAGCTATACTGTAACCCAGTTTCCTTAAATGTGCTGTGATAATGTCCAAATGGACGGGAGTGAAGCTCAGCCGTAGTGGATGCAGGGATGGCCGCCCCTGTGCGGTCGTTGAGGCTTCTGCCCCCCATGATGGAACATTTCTGTCAACACTGAGGACATCATTGCTCAGTATCAGATGGATGATCTACAACAGCACTGGTCTCTCATTTCATGCATCAGAATGCTTCCACTGGCCTTTTACCCATAAGGCAAGGCTGCAGGTTCTGCAAACGGAATATATCGTCGCACTCCATGATCAAACGTAATGCAGCGTATCTCATGTAGGCCATGTTTGTCGTTCATACAAGAGCATATACACAGCTGGAAAAAAAATTTAGACAACAAATAAATCATGCATATATTAAATCTCTACTGTATTAAAGGCCAAAATCTTTACCAAACAAAATGACGTAATGGAAACCAAAATCACCAACCGATTGAATGCTGGTTCAAACGCACCGAAAAATCTAAGTAAACAATTGAAATCATAGGCAGTTCCAACCTGTGTGAATTTCATCAAGGCAACTTATGAAGTGACTCAGTAGTGTGTATGGTTCCCACGTGCCTGTACGCACTCTGACAACGTCTGGGCGTGCTCCTGATGAGACCAGGATCAGGGCATCATTGAGCTCCTAAGCAGTCTGCCGCAGCCTCTCCAGTGGACCTGCGGTCACTTTCATTTGCACCCAAACAGGTGTCACTGATTCACACTGATTCCAGGTGTCACTGATTCGTTACTTATGCCTCCTTAATGGACAGATAGATATCAAAGACGTTTAATTGACACGGTGAGTATACTGTGATGATTACATGTACCCTTCATTTCAAAGGGAACATGTGGACCTGGTCACTCCAGGTTGAATCTGACAATACCCTCATGCACTTCAACATTGATTGTGGCAAGCACCCGTTTTGGTACACCTGATTCTAATTTTTAACGGTAAAGGAACGTGTGAACATTTTACTCATAATTACATTTGCATATTTGTTCATTTGATTTACATTTAAATATATTTTTAGGGGTTGCTATATTGAAATGTGAATAGAATATAAATACCTTTTGGTCCCAACATGTTTAACAAGTGAAGTTAAACAAATATATGTGTGTGGATGTGTGTTAGACTGACCTTTTTCCAAGGCCTCTTCTCTGGTGTTGTCGCCATCAGAGGGCTGTCTGATGTTCCAGGAAGTCAAAGGCAGTGACATCATATCCTCCATGCTGTTGAGCTTTACCATGTCCATGTGGTTGCTGGTGCCCAGAGTTAAGTACTTAGGCATGAAGCAGGTCTTACCATGTTTGAAGACATGGTTTAAAATATCTTCTGTTCTCACCTCGTCGTGCATACTGAGGAACACGCCGATGCGCTCACAGCTCACATACTTGGGGTGCTTGAATAGCTGGTTGAAATGAGAGTATAATGGGTTTATTTCAGTCTAGTTTTTCAATTTCCATGCTATTTACAGGACATAAAAACAGCATAGAAAATCAAAGGTGAAAGGTGGGAGTGCTTGAAAATCTATTCTCAACTGATTTATTCTTGCCACTCAATTTAAACAAGGCACCCTCAACCAATAACTCCAATTTGTGCTATCTGGAAAGCAATTATTATGTAACAATTAGGAACATATAAAAATGATGACAGGCTTACTTGTTTAAAGTAATAAACCCTGCAAAAAATTATATGCTAATACAAGGAGAACTGTATTAAAAATATAAAAACATTATATTCTGGGAATTATGTTATTGTATGTAAATGTGTAGGCCTTTATTCATTATCAGTTAAATACAAACTTTATATGGGGAAAACCATTTTTACACGACACCAACGAACCACTTCAAGACCTCCCATGACTAAAATGCTGGTCGAGATCGAACTAGCGCCGCTCTGTGGCCCGGTTTACCTAGCAGAAGTGCGGTTGAAAACACGTTTACATAGTTGTTTATTCCAGAGGTCCCAAGTTGTCATGAAAGCACCGGAGTGATTGGTTAGAGATTTCCAAGTTCCCAGTTTTTATTAATGCGGCTTACGTTAGTTTTAAAAGCAATATAATTGTAATTTAACAAATACACATGCACAATTCTATTAGAAATGTGGGTTCTTAATATTAAAAGGTTTCACTACTAGGCGTAGTCCGTGTAACTATTAATAATAAAAGAAACATTTCTATATTATTATATTTTAGATTTGTTTTCCATGCGACGATGATGATGACAGGACAAATGAACAAAATACAGAAATCAGAAGTCTGTACAACGGAGCTTTTGACGAATTGACGTCTTCCATGCATTGCAACTTTAAATTGTATTCAGTAATACCGACATATTTTCTATTTTATTGTTATATTGCAGTTACCTTTTTTGAAATAACTAGAGACTGGCGAAGTTTTTCCGGATCATCCAACGCTGCTACTCGTTGCTTTATTTCTCTCCTGAGAGCTTGCTTGGCGGCACGCAGGGCGGCCATGCTTGCGCGTCCTTTTCTGGCTAATGTAAAACTCGTGTCCAAAGACAAAATGTTGCAACGGCTGTGAGTTCGATTTCAGGGAAGCCTGGCCTTGAAATGAATACTCTAAAAACATCGGTTGTACTTATCAAGACAGGTAATTGATTTACTAGTCAAGCATTCACCACACAACCGATGTATAATAATCTCATACTCTTTGACAGCCCAGTGACATGACAGGTTTCCTATGACGTCAAAACCAATGTTACAGTGGGGGGTAGGATTGACAAAAAAAGTAACAAACAGGCAGTTTCTGGGTGGGGGTAGGGTAGGCAAGAGGCTAGAAAATACCGACCCAACTCCCCGGAAAGTAGTTTCTAGTTAGCTAGGAAGAATCATAGCTGCAATTGTGTTCTAATTGGTTTAGCTAACGTTAGCTAGGAAATTAGGTAATTACCGAAGTCCAAGAAAGTTATCGTGAAGTAGCTAACGTTAGCTACATTTTGTTAACAATTTGAAAAGTCAGCAGAGAAGGTAAGGAAGGCAGCTCTCACAGGCGAATTATTAAATTCGCAGCAGTAATGTTGTTATGGCTACCTCTCTAGCTAGTTCGGCTAACTAGCTGGCTAGCCAGCATAACAATGATAGTATTCACTTCTCGTGGGGATTTTACTTGGCTTTCCAGCATATGTTTTCTGATAAAAATGAACGTCTGTGCGTACTGTAGCTAGATACCACTAGCTATCCAGCAGTCATTAGTCGCGCTACATTGCAAACGTTACAGAATTATGTGACTACATGATACGAACGTTGGCTTAACCTGACAGTCTTACTCTACACCACTACAGTATGAATTTTCTTAGCTACGTGACGGTAGGTAGCTAGTAAACACCTGACCAACGTTTGGTAATTGAATAAGATGATAAGCTAGCTACAGTATCCAGTTATTGGATGATGGCTACAGTAGCCCCCACAACTTTTTCGAATTCATACTAGATAACCTTCGAGCATTACATGGCATGTACCCGTTTTAAAAAGTTCACTTTCAATTACAGAAGTTCAATTTAGTCATAGAGTACAGTTGTTGTATTGATAGATATAAAGCGTGCTGTGTTATTGCTATGTATATGTAGCTAGCTAGCTACTATAGATTTCACTTTCAGCAACGAGACGTCATCATATATAGCTAGCTAGTAATGTTACTTTGTTCTGCCCAGGAGATAGCTAGCTATGAAACTTGTCTAAGATTGCATTATTTAACACCCAGTACACACAAACAGCTTTTTTAAGAAGTCTGTAAATTATTGACATTTAATCTCTGCAATGATTTCGTTTATGTGGGCCTGGTTTGTTAAACGAATAGCCAATATGTACGCTGGAATTTAGAACATTAGCTACAGCGTGTGATCCATCTCCGAATGATGTAGGATGTTTCTGCTGGTGTAGATACGAAGAAAGACAAGAGAGCTGGAAATTGGGACATTTTATAAGGTTTGTCTATTATCAAGTATCATGTTTGTGAAGGAGAACTATGTATCGTTTGATTGTTTCAGGGTTAACTAATGTAGCGGTGGATTGAATGAAAGTGACCCAACTACAATCACTAATGTATTTAATCCTGATTAGGTTGTATTGCTAGCTCGTTTTCATATTTAGTTACCTCACTACCCTTTTCCCAGGGACCTACATTGGCACACCTGATTAATAAGGGTTACGTCCTTCAGAGCGACGTGGGCGACCAGTATGGTCATCTGGACGTTCTCGTTAAGGGGAGCTCTCGAGTGGGTGTTTAGCAGGACGGATGGGCGTTAAGTGATGTTGTGTTGCTTGCAGAGGGTACCATCAGGATGGCCAGCTACTGGTTGTCCCAGTCAAGATGTCTACATGTCCTAAGATTTGTCATATGTATACAGTGACAAATTAATTCAACTCATTGCTACATATCACGTTTTAATGTAACCCGTGTTCCATTTGTTAAATGTTACACTAAAATAATGACTTGAATCTTGTAGTGGACCAGGAGAAGAGAAACCCTGAGTTGGAAGTTGAAACAAAATCTAAACGGTCACTTCTGTTGTGGTAAAAGGCTATGGATGATTGTGCAAACTCTTTAATGTACAGACTGACAATATTTAGTAGGACCATTAAACATGTTCAGCATTTGCGGCTACAATGTGGTGTATGTTTGCATTTACAGTGCATTCAGAAAGTAGTCTGACCAATTATAAATTAAATGAATAAAGTTAAGAGAAGTCCTTTTTTGCAATCATTCTACTCACAATTTTCTATAATGACAAAGTGAAAACATGTTTTAAGAACACTTCACAGTGCATGCCAGGGTGTAAAACTAGCTATGGAGTCCAAGGAACACTTTAAATCTGAGTTAGAATTGTGTTAAGCCATAGAAGGGTAAAAAAACAAAAATTGCTAAAACATGAAACATTCCCCAGAGCACAGTGGCCTCTATTATTGTGAAATGGAAACACCAAGACTAGAGCAGGCTGGCCAATCAAATTAAGTAACTGGACACGACAGGCCTTGGTTAGGGTGACCACCAAGAACCCAATGGCCACTTTAACAGAGCTTCAAAGTCTCTCTGCAGCGAAGAAATAACCTGAGAGTACCATCTTTGCAGTCGTCAGGCCTTCATGGTGTAGTGGCTAGAATCTAGCATCTAGAATCTAAATAGATTCTACTGCTGCAAAGATGGCCCTTGCAGGTTATTTCATCGCTGCCGATAGACTTTGAAGCTCTGTTAAAGTGGCACACTACGGCCTGAGAGGCCGAATGCAAGGCTGTTCCATCCGGCCCGCGGTAGGTAATACAATTATTTTGAGGGGAATTAAAAAACAACTCACCAGCCCATTCTTATACATCTTAGTCAGAATTTTAACTATTTACACATTATAAGGGATCTACTGTACGTATGTTCTGTATGTTTTAACTTTTGCCCTTTTCTGGCCTGCAAATCATTTATGATTAACAAATTACAGAAATAAATGTGGCCCCCATTTAATTTCAAAATCCTGATGTGGCCCCCAAGCCAAAGTTTGCCCTCCCCTGGGTTAGATGGAAGCCCCTGAATAAATGAGGCATGATGAAGCTGAAGATTCTCTGGTCCATTGAGTCCAAAGCCAAGCAATAATGTTTGCATACCAAGCACTACATCTGGAAAAAAACAAGGTCCCACTCATCACCTAGCTAAAACCATATCTATGGTAAAACATGACGGTGGGCGCGTCATGTTGTGTGGCTGCTTTTCAGTGGCGGGGACTGGGATGCTGGTCAGGATTGAGGGAAGGATGAAAGTAAAGGGCAATCTTTGGAAGGGAAAAAAACACTGATCTGGAACATGAGACACAAATACATTTGTGCAATTTGTAAAACATTTATTAGAAATTAAGTATTTCACAACAAAACATTAAGCATGTGAAAGGGTCTGAAATTATTCCTTCCAATTGTTCATTAAAACATCCTGATATGTCTGGTTCTGAGTCCACAATTGTTTACCCATGCTCTGCGGACATGGTACAGTATTTCTTAATCTGTTGTTCTAAACTAAGATGTAGTGTGTATGTGTTTGCTCTGTTGGGTGATGTTGCTGTTATTTAAACTAGCAAGATAAAAAAATCTAGGTTGCCTTTACAACATTAACTTTTTTTGCATAACATAACTGACATTTATTTAGAGATGAAACATGTAGTTTATCATTTTACATTTTTTTCATTTAGCCGACATCTTAATACAGGGTGACAATGCATTTTTCTTTAAATAGCCAGGTGATTAGACCACCTCATGTTAGTCATATTAAGTACATTTTTTTGTCGTGTCTTAACAACAATGACTGGACACTTATGTCAAGGTCTATAGTAACTACTATACATTTTGGTTGACCATGGTGTAACGAGACAGGCAAACTTGCAGTAGCGTGCTCACAAAATATTAACCACAAAGCCAATTTAAATTTATAACATGGGCTAACCCAAGTGATGTGGTGTGGGTTATTTTTTTCTGTGGCATTGCTGATTTTGCCACATAGTTGTTCAGCTACTAAATAGAATGTGCACTATGTATTTATTGATGGAGTAATAGCCAGAGCAATGTCAAATTTCTATTTTTCTGCACAGTCCACCGGAGATGATCCACATTTGTGTTGTTTGCCAACCTATTTCCCCATTGCGTTTGTCTGTGTGTGTGTGTGTGCACATATCATTTATATTAAAATACTTTTGTCCAGGCAAAGCATTGTTTATAATTCCTGGAAACATTTCAAATTATAACACCCCAACATTCATATATTAGCCCTAAGCATTGGCTACATTTTACTAATAGCCATATTAGTGTCCATGGTATAACCTAGTGTGTTCCATTGGTAGTTGACAGTCAGTCAGTGATCAGGCATGATGAAATATACACAGAGATAACAGTAGCTATTTTATTGTATTCTGCATTGTTATGCGTTGTTATTTTAGAGGGTGAAGTCATCTCATAGTAATTACAATGAGAGCGTTCCGGAAGGTGCTTGGTCATTGTGTTGTCATAGAATGCTTAGGAGTTCTATGACAACACAAAAAAGAATCATTCTAGAACTTGGATGTGGAACTTGGATAATAACCAATTTGTTTTAACTTCCATCTCTTTTCAATACGGTAGCCCATCGGCTAGGTATTGGTACACAAGAATCATCCTTGCTGACCTATTGTGGCCTTAAAATAGTATGCTTTTACATTTGCAACACCAGAGTTTATTTAAATGACTACAGGGAATGCATACTCATTTTAAAAATGTATAGACATCTTTTTACCCCTAGGCCATATTGACATTTGAACTAGCATGTCTTAACCACCACAGGAGGGACATGGCCCAGGAGACTAACCCAAGCCAAGCACCACTCCTCTGCACCACGGGCTGTGGTTTTTACAGCAACCCGCGGAACAATGGCATGTGCTCTGTGTGCTACAAGGACTTTCTTCAGAGACAAAACACCAATGGACGTGTCAGTCCCCCAGGTGAATACAGGAAGAAGTGAAAGGGTTGCAATGCCTCATTTATTGTGTTGTACAGGTGTACAGTTTTCAGAACTATGTTGTCACTGATCCAATTCAAGTTTGTCTCCCAGCGCTAGTATATGAGTCACCACAGACGAGGACTGGAGTTTGCAATACTAATGGTGCCACTAATTCAGTGTCTCAGTTGGGTGACAGGCTTTTGTGCTGCTGTGGTTTCAAACGTGTGTTGTCATTGCAGTGACGTCCTCGACGGCGGCGGTAAGCAGCCTGGGAGATTCTCTCCTGGCCCAGTGCTCAGAGAGCAGTACTGTAGATTTGCCCTCAGCCGCTAGCCGCACAGACAATGGAATGACAAGCAGGTAGATATACAGCCACCCTGGAATCCAGCACGGTAGCAGTGCTGTCACACACTTCGGAATACACACCTCAAATTCAATGCTTCAGAATATCGAGTGTTTCTTCCTATTAGTTCTGGCACGGACAGCCTGACAACCCTACAGAGATGTGGAGTATGTAAACGCAAGTCATGTTGCAGTTATTTTCCATGGTGATTCTAATGTAGGTCAGCCCAGTGTCGCACCAAACGTCTGCTTTTTATTAGGTGTTGAGTCTGTGTCTAGGTGTAGGTGTAGCACCAAGTATGTCCATCTGGTGCAACAGGTATACTTCTGGCAGACTTTAGATTTACCTGATGTGGAGTTAATACCCAGTTACGTTCAGCTGGTGTATAACTTGGCATACAACAACATATAAAATATTTGGACAATGACACCCTCCTTGGCTCTGTATTTGTAATTTAAGGACTTTTCATCCATGTTGGATTGTTGTCAGTCCGTCTATCAGTTTGCCTTGAATGGTAATCTCATATTCACTTTAGATATGGCAGTACTATCATCCACTGCTCGTCTTCTGTGTGAGCAAGATAATGCTATTCCTTTCTGGTACGGTCTTGTCGTTGTTTAAAATCCAGTCTAGTAAACATTAAAGGCAGGACCTACACAGATTCCTTTCTATAAACCACATTTGAAATATGAATATAAATATGCCTCTGGGTTCAGAAGACCCAGTTGAGGGCTAGATAAGTCCTTTGTAATATTTGCCGGCCCACGTTAGTGGAGCTGGCCAAGAGGAGTGCATGTCTCTAACTGACTGATTCAGTGGCTACAAGTTTGCGCAGCTACATTATAGTAAGCCTTATGTGAAACTGTTGCGATGGACGAGCTCCACCAACAACGAACATATTGCTCTCAATTTCGATTTGCATAGTATCGTGGTTGGCAATTCAACTGTCATTGTTTTGTAAAGAAACAAACTGGCCACGGAGTGATTGCACTCATTTTTTTCATTACAGGTACTGTATAGCTATTAGTTAGCCATCTACAGTGTTCTCATTTTAATGTAGCGGGTTGAATGTAGTGTAGCGACCCTGCTATTGGTTGGTTTGCTGTTGGTTTGGATGTTCGCTAATGTAGGGAACTAGTTTTGAGAACCGAGGTGTTTAGACTAATTGGTTTGACGATGCAGACGTAAACAGACACCACATCTCCACACTCTTAAAGTGCAACAACACCCACTGTTTAAATAGTGTAGTGGGGAAAGACGCGGTCTGCCACATTGGAATGTTAATGGAATCCAGCCAGGGGCTACAACATTCATCCTTCTTATTGTGGCCTGGCAGAACTAGGCCTGCTTAGTTCCTTTCTTGTTCTTCTGAGTGTTGTCTATGAACTGATGTCCTAGAAACTCACTTCTAGGGTACCAACTGAAGGATTATGCTATAGGCTAATTATAAATGTAACACTTTTTTAAAATGTTTTTCAGCGCTGCATCCAACCAGTCCCCCTCAACATCAGCAACTCATTCTGATGAGGAGAGCACAGCCACATCTGAAGCAGGCCTGAAAACAGAAGACATACAGGGTGTGTATTCCCAGGTTTCCATAAATGCATGCATGCTCCTCACTCAACTTTCCTTTTCAACTTTTTTGGAAAGGAAAGAAAAAGGTGCAGTGGTCTAAAGAAGCCTTTAGTTTTGTTTTTGGGAAAAACAATATACACTTCAACATCTGCAATATGTTTCAAATCAGTGACCGGCAAACTTTTTTTCACCCTAAATTTGTCCCTCAAATTATCGTGGGAATATCTACATTAAATTGTGACAAATTGAGTTCAAACTGTGTTGTGCCCAGTGTATCCAGTAGAGGGCAATCCTATTATTGAAATATGAATATGACAGCCCTTGGAATAATAAGGTATTTGACTACTTGTGCAATGGGCCATGCGTGTGAGTCAAGTTAGGATTCATACAATGGTGGTTCTCCTGTGCTACACTGCTCTGTTAAATAGCCTGAGAGGCCCTGGATGTGTGCACACTCACTGGTCGTATCTATTATTTGCTTAGTATCAGTGGTAGAGAAAGCCCAAAGTTCATACAGGGGATTTCAGGAAGGTTTTCAGATACAGTCCTTTCTGCAGGATTACAGTTACAGTGGCTCTCTTGTTTCATTCTACCCGCTTCTATACCAGCTATATTTTACACCTATTTCAACAGTTGTTCAAGAGAAACTGATTTAGAACAATACGATGTGGTAAGCTTATCATTTCTTCCTCCACATGGAGTTACAAACCAGTTGCTAAAGTGTAAGTCCCAGGTGTCTGCTTGTGTGCTTGCAGAGCGAGCTCCATTTAGCACAGCGGTAGGTGGTAGACAGCAGTCAGGCTCACCAGATAGCTCAGGGCCTAGCCTTGATGCTCAGGACAGTCGGTTAATGAAAGGCCAGGATAGCAAGGACAGAAATGCAGCCAAAAGGCCCTCCCCAGAGTACAGCTCTCACAAGAGGAAGCTAGAGGAGGCAGATGAAGAGAATGGTGAGTGACGAGTTTCAGGTGTGTGTCCACCATGCCACCGTCAATCCAAATTACAAATGAAGACCATTAGCTCCTTCCCTTAATTAGCTCTACAGCCGTGGCCACAGGTTTGAGAATGACACAAGTATTGGTTTACAGAAAGTTTGCTGCTGTGGCGTTTTCAGATCTTTTTGTCAGATGTTACTAGGGTATACTGAAGTAAAATTACAAATATTTCATAAGGGATTAAGGCTATTATTGACAATTACATTAAGTACATGCAAAGAGTCAATACTTGCAGTGTTGACCCCTCTTCAAGACCTCTGCAATTTGCCCTGGCATGTTGTCAATTAACTTCTGGACCACATCCTGACAGATGGCAGCCCATTCTTGCATAATCAATGCTTAGAGTTTGTCAGAATGTGTGTTTTTTTTTTGTCCACCCTCTTGAGGATTGACCACAAGTTCTCAATGGGATTAAGGTCTGGGGAGTTTCCTGGCCATGGACCCAAAACGTTGATGTTTTGTTCCCTGAGCCACTAAGTTATCACTTTTGCCTTATCGTAAGGTGTTCCATCATGCTGTAAAAAGCATTGTTCATCACGAACCTGTTCTTTTGTTCATGGCTGTGGTCTTGTGAGTGAGCCCACTCCCTTGGCCTCAAACATGAATGGTCTCAGGATGCTTTACTCTTGGCATGATACAGGACTGATCGTAGCGCTCACCTTTTCTTCTCTGGACAAGTATTTTTTCGGATGTCCCAAACAATCGTAAAGGGGATTCAATCCCTGAACCTCTTGCAGAACATCAGTCTCTGTTTTTCCTGGAGAGAAGTGGCTTCTTTGCTGCCGTTCTTGACACCAGGCCATCCTTCAAAGGTCTTGGCCTCACTGTGCGTGCAGATGCCCTCACACCTGCCTGCTGCCATTCCTGAGCTCTGCCCTGGTGGTGCCCCGAACCCCCAGCTGAATCAACTTTAAGAGATGATCCTGGTGCTTTTTGGACTTTCTTGGGCTCCCTGAAGCCTTCTTCACAACCTCTCTCTTTGAAGTTCTTGATGATCCAATAAATTGTAGTTTTAGGCGCAATCTTACTAGCAGCAATATACTTTTTGTGCAAAGCAATGATGACTGCGCGTGTTTCCTTGCAGGTAACCATGGTTAACAGAGGAAGAACAATGTTTTCAAGCCCCAGCCTTAAAGCTTTTAGTCTGTTATTCTAACTCAATCAGCATGACAGAGGGATCTCCAGCCTTGTCCTCGTCAACACTCACCTATGTTAACGAGAGGATCACTGACATAATTTCAGCTGGTCCTTCGGTAGCAGGACTGAAATGCAGTGGAAATGTGAAAAAAAAAACGTTTTGGGATTAAGTAAATTTAAGGCAAAGAGGGAATGCAATTCATCTGATCACTCATGACATTCTGGAGTATATGCAAATTGCCACCATAAAGACTGATGATGCAGATTTAGAAAATTAATATTTGTGTCATTCTAAATACTTTTGGCTTTGGCTGTACATATCTCACTAGATAAGAGGAATGGTATTCCATTCTTTAAAACACTAATCCTCCAGTCCAATACCTGTAACTTTTAGTTTTTCAAGTAGATGAGGGTTATTTTACAGAGACTGCCCTCTGAGACTGCGTTGGCTTTACCCCGTTCTCCCTGAGTGCGAGTTGTGTGCATGGAGAGAAAGTCCAACAATGACTTCAAGGGATTTATGAATTTAAGTCGGAGATATTTGTGATTATTTTCCTGTGGCATCAACGCTGAGTAGAAGGTATTTATGTCGGCGCAGTGGGTTTTACCGTTGCTGAGAGTCAGATGGTAACGGTGTTGTTCTGTGTTTTCCCTCCAGCGTCCGTATCCGTTTCGGAGGACTCGGACCAGGCCTCAGTGGATGGGCAAGACAGACCCACAGAAACAGACAAACCCAAAGTGCTTAAGAAGAATCGCTGCTTCACCTGCCGCAAGAAAGTGGGTCTCACTGGTAAGGTTCTAACCTCACACCGATACTATAATGTCTCAGGGACTTACGTTTTATGTCCGTTCTCTCGCTCTTTCGTTGTCACATTTGGCAATCGGCTGTCTTAACTTTGTGTCTTGCGCCCGTGTCCCTAGGCTTTGACTGTCGATGCGGCAATGTGTTCTGCGGTGCGCACCGGTACTCGGACATTCACAACTGTACCTTTGACTACAAAGCTGACGCAGCAGAGAAGATCAGGAAAGCAAACCCTGTTGTTGTCGGGGAGAAGATCCAAAAGATCTAGAAATGGGATTGTCTCAACTAAAGCCTGCAGTTTTAGGTTAACCATCAAGTGATCTCAACTGAACCCTACAATTTTAGGTTAACCATCAACCTCCGTTTTCATTTCTCTCCGTTTCATCTTTGATTCAAAGTTGTGTGAGTGATGCTTCATTGTTAATGGACCCTTAAAATCATGCATGACACCTGCAAAACAAAACCTATTTGGATGTTTCTTTTTACCTAATTTGTTTCTTTTGCAGTTTGACATTATTTTATCCCTTGACTATTGTGTTGTCAAATCTGAAATAAGCTTAAGATTTAATCTTTTGACTTTGATTACCATACTAACAGGGCTTTAATTATTTTGAGATGGGGGGGGGCTACTGGAAGGGCTGTGCTTTTTCTGGTGCCTATAAAATGCATGTTAAAAGCATCCAATAACAGCCCTTTATTTTGTACTGTATGTAGCCTCATTAATAACCAGAGTGTATAATGACACAAACGCAACAAAACCGACTTGGTTTTACAGAAGAAACCAGGATTAGGGAATACGTTTGTGCCCTTGCTCCCTAATGTTTTGTGTGTGTGTGTGTGTGCGCATCTGTGTGACTGTAAAAGAGTTTGAATGTTTTATGTGTATCTTGTGTGATTATGAATAGCCTGTGTGCACGTTGTTGCCTGTTGTGTTTATATGACATGAAGATTAGATAGCTCATTTATGGGTGCACAGAAGTATGACCTGATTTATTATGCTGTATTTATGTTAGTTTATTCACTGTCTCAACTTTGATCTGAATAAAGTTTTAACAAATTTGAAACATTTTGACTTTTTTTCTCAGATTGATTACAATGTTTCGATGATTAACGTGAGAGTAAAAGTTGTATGGTTCCATCAACCCATGCTGTACTGTAAGGGTTAATCGGTGTGACTGAATATTTTTTGCTGATTCATCTTCCAGCCGGTTTGGATTGTTTTAAGATCGCTTGGAAAGGGTGGATATAATAGAGCGTTTCCCATTGGTCGTTGCTTAGTATAGTGGGAGGCGCGCTGTCCCATGGCTGTAGTCAACATCTGGAAGAGGTTACTCACGCTGCTGCTTACACTGAGGAGTATATTGGAGTATAACTGCAACTTAAAAATGTCTTTCGTAAAAGTTGAAGAAAAGTCGGACTTTTCCTATCACAACTTACCTTATGGCGTGTTCTCGACACCTGGCAATGTGAGTTTGGGGAAAATACTTATTTTTGTTGTGCTGATTAGTAGCTTAATGGGATTTCGTACACGTCTCTGCCATAAAACATGGAATGTCACATTTCCTTACAATTCATTGTACTGGACGACTGGCGACGTTACGTTTATTTTAGTAGTAGGCCTAGTTAAAGTACAATTTGGTATGGCATTCCATTTAATTGTGTTTTCACAAAATCCTCATGTCAATCCTTAGTCCCGGAAAAGGATTGGGGTTGCGATTGGGGATCAGATTTTGGACCTGAGCGTTATAAAGTCACTCTTCAGAGGTCCTTTGCTTTCCAATCACCAGGATGTGTTTGACCACGTAAGTTCGCAAACATTTGCTTCCTAACGCAGTGTAACCAGTATGCAACACCCAGAATAGTATATTCAAGGACGTATCTACATTATTTGAGGCCCCGGGGCACGATTGCATTTGGAGAACAGTGGGCTAAAAAGTTTACATCAAATATAAAAAAATACATTTAGCTAATGCTTTATTTAACCTAAAGCGACAGTTAAGACTGGGAACAATCAAACCATATCACTAGAACTACAACACATACAAAATAACCCTGAACACCAATAATAATAAGAATCAATATAGATACACTGCTCAACAAATTATTAGTCGAACATGTAATCATCCCGGTATAACACCAAGTCAATTAAACTTCAGGGGTACATACTCCTCAATTGGATTCAGGTCTGGGGAACGCGAGGACCAGTCAATGGCATCAATGGCTTTGTTGTCCCGGAACTGGTCTACACACTCTGGCCACATGAGACCTGGGCATTGTCCTGCACCAGAAGGAAAGCAGGGTGTCTGACGATGGATCTAAGGAGTTCACCCTAGTACCTAACAGCCGTTGGCTAGAAGGTGAAGGTCTGTGCGACCCTCCAAGGATATGCCTCCCCAGACCATCTGACCCACGCCAAACCGGTCATGCTGGATGATGTTGCAGGCAGCCTAACGTTCACCACGGCTTCTCCAGACTCTTTCACGTCTGTCGCATGTGCTCAATGTGAACCTGCTCTCATCTTTCAATTCTGGTGTTCTCAAGTAAATGCCAATTGTGCTGCACGGTGCTGAGCTGTGTGCACAGGTTTGATTCATAATCGCTTATGCTTCCTAACTGGACAGACTGATATGCCCGAAGCTTAATTGACTTGGTGTTATACTGTGATGATTACGTGCTCCCTTAATTCTTTAGAGCAGTGTATTTGGATCTCTAGGAAAATGATGCTGGCATTTATGAGGGACATCTGTACACCAACCTCAAAACAACTGACCAAAATTGGGCCTGCCTTCTACTTGATAACATCACGTGTTTCCTCCACATGTTCCAACCTCTGCCCTAGCCCACCCTGAATGCGTTCATGGGTCTGGGGTACGAGGCATGGAAGGAGGGAAGGAGGACTGTACAGCTGCTTCTTTCGGCTAACGAGACCACCCTGAGAAACGATGTCAACCTCAGAAGCAGGTCAGCCCGTAGAGCTTCTGCAGTACTTCTATAGTTCTTCTTTGGCAATGCAGCCGTTCTAATGGACTCCCTCCATACCTCTTTGACATTTAAAGACTTAAAGAAAGTGTGGTCTAGCATTCTGAGATGTACTGCTCCATCACACGATCGCATCTGGGCCATGGCTCGTTCAGCAAACAGTTGGATCCAGCCAAATGTGTCAAATGATATTTGTTATTTAGGACAGGATTTTGGTCACGGTCAAATACGTTTCTGTGGTATAACCTTTTCCGTCGCTGTCATACGTTCATCATATGTTTTCATTTATGTTGTCTTTGCAGAGCATTTGTCCATCAGAATACAGCCATAATGCATCTGCCTGCTGACATAGGTGAGTTGCTTCATTTGCCCCCCTGTGGGAATTAAACCCACAACCATGGCATGGCGCTGCAAGCAAAATGCTCTACTGATTAAGCTACGCTTATACTGTACGGTCTGAGAAACAATCTTTGTCAGCAGTATCAATCATCAATGTGCTTCTATTTCCCATCAACTGTTTTATGATCTAAAAATCACTCTGGATCTTTCAAATCACTTTAATTTGTTAGTTATTCATCTATCAGACTGAGCACAAGTGATGCTCTTAATGCAGTAACATTATAGGATAATTCAGTGTGAGAACCTATGAAAAATGAAAATAGGTGCTTGTCTGATGCTGGAACAATAGGGGGCGCTGTTACCCAATATAAATGCGCGGGAGGATGACCCAAAGACGTCATTTGAATGCTGTTCTTCAATTCTAGGTCTCTCTCTGTTTGCTTTTCATAAGTGTGATTACTCATCTCTTCCTATAAAACACACAGGTGACTATACCGATTTCTACTCATCCAGAGACCATGCCACCAACGTTGGCATCATGTTCCGAGGGAAGGACAACGCCCTGATGCCCAACTGGTAGGATATCACAAAGAAATGGCAAATGTTAATCATACACAGGGTCGCCCCTTTGTAATGCACACGTTGTCACACAGATGTAATTGTTATTCTATAGCACTCTTCACCTCCTAGTTCCACAGATGTAATTGTTATTCTATAGCACCCTTCACCTCCTAGTTCCACAGATGTAATTGTTATTCTATAGCTCTCTTTACCTCCTAGTTCCACAGATGTAATTGTTATTCTATAGCTCTCTTTACCTCCTAGTTCCACAGATGTCATTGTTATTCTATAGCACTCTTCACCTCCTAGTTCCACAGATGTAATTGTTATTCTATAGCACTCTATACCTCCTAGTTCCACAGATGTAATTGTTATTCTATAGCACTCTTCACCTCCTAATTCCACAGATGTAATTGTTATTCTATAGCACTCTTCACCTCCTTGTTCCACAGATGTAATTGTTATTCTATAGCACTCTTCACCTCCTAGTTCCACAGATGTAATTGTTATTCTATAGCACTCTTCACCTCCTAATTCCACAGATGTAATTGTTATTCTATAGCACTCTTCACCTCCTTGTTCCACAGATGTAATTGTTATTCTATAGCACTCTTTACCTCCCAGTATCTATCCTCATGATGTTACTGGAATAAAGTTTTTTGTCGGGCAATCACCATTCATGCCCCGCTTGAGTAAGAAATGAACTTTACTGAGTTGGGACAGAGAGTGACAGGGAGAGAGGAAAGAGAGAAAGAGGACAATGGGATGGATGAGTGAGAGAGTGATGTGTGCCAAGGCCTGAGGTTTAGCGTGCGCTTTGAGGGGAAACAATTAGAGCTCTCTAATTGACTGAAGTACTCAGGCAGTTTCAGTGTCTAACGTCTGTCAGTCAGTTGAGTCTGCGTTCCAACACTGCAACATTCCTGGCCACACAGCAGCTCTTAACGTCACTGTTTGTCGCTCTTAGTCAGGGTTGAGAAAAAACTGCTCTTATTGCAATTTCTTTTGTCTTGAAATTGTTTTCCTTTGTAACTCTGTATCTGTCTCAGTCTCTGAAATGAAAAAAAAAACGGAAACAACTTTGTTGCATAATTTAACATATTAGCTACATCAGCAAATGTTAGAGAGCTGTGGTTTCCTTTGGCTGTAGCATGGGATTCGTGACTGGATTATAAAGCGCTCGGACTAGAAGTAATTTGACTGTAGAAGTAATTTGACTGGTTTATGGTTTCTCGGTAGCTTAACTAACTGATTGACTCAATAAATAACTGACTGAATGATTATCTGACCAATTAACCGATACAAACGGAGTGATTGATGGAATGATTGGCTGTTTTGTTTGACCCTCATTGGTTGTATCCCCAGGCTGAGGCTACCTGTGGGTTATCATGGCAGGGCGTCCTCCATTGTGGTGTCGGGGACCCCCATACGCAGACCCTCAGGACAGATGAGACCCGACCTATGTAAGGAAACACAACGCCAACTCAAGCAGGCACAGGCAATGACTGTGAAACACACACAAACCTCTCCAGTGTCAACAGAGTGAATGTATATACACCCCCCAGTGCCAAAATGTTGCCACCATCCCCCCGTAACTGCAACGTCTGCTAAGGTTTAGGAATATATATTTATAAATATATAAATAACACATAACACACAAACGAGCAAAAGAAATAGTCAAAATGTGCACTTATCCGGTCTAGCTAGGAGAGCTAGAAAAGGTACGTTGGCCTTATATGATTTCGCTGTCGTATGTTGAATGTATTTCCCAGGTAAACAGTACACTTAGTATCAATAATGTCACTGAAGCTATCCAGATTTTTTTCAGATCAAAATCAACAAATGTGGCGAAAAGTACAGTAAATATAAAATATACATAAAATCATAAGTGTGATATTCAGATTCGGTCCTTTGTCAGAAGCTTTTGTGTGATCACCTAATAATAACAACAATCTAATAATGACCCCAAATTCTTTAAACAATTCTCTTTCAATTCCTACAATGCATGTACTTGTGCTTTTTTATTTTTAGAACATTTAAAATGAACACTTCAGGTATTGGCCAACACCCATCCGTATAAGGTCTAACTGTCACTGCCCTTTTCAGTTCCTCATTAACCCTTTTCATTCTCCATGGTGTCTCAGCTAAGCCTCCTGTGTTTGGACAGTCTAAGCAGCTGGACATCGAACTGGAGATGGTGTGTATACAGTTAATGTAGCTGCCTTATTACAAGCATGTTTTTCTTTATCTACTTCATCACTCATAATAACAAATGGAAATAAAAAGTTTAGGATTAATTATTGGTTTATTATAAAAGAAGAACTGGAGAAATTCAGCTTAACTTGCTTAAGCACAAAACAACAGATTTTTTGCCCTGTGAGTTTTCGAATAGAACTATTCTCCTTCTTGTCTCTCAGGCCTTCTTTGTAGGTGGAGGTAATCGTCTGGGCGAACCGATTCCGATAGAGAGAGCCCATGAACATATCTTTGGCATGGTGCTGATGAATGACTGGAGTGGTAAGGCCTCACACACACTTATAGTCACTATGCTTACATCATTGTAAAAGGGTTTTCTAATAATTGCATAGCCTTTTAAGAAATGGCAAACTTGGATTAACAAACACAATGTGCCATTAGAACACAGGACTGATGGTTGCTGCTAATGGCCTCTGTACACCTACGTAGATATTCTATAAAAAATCAGTTGTTTCTAGAATTTCCATTACTTTAATAGCAATTATTTACAACCGTAAAATGTCTACACTGTAGTTTAGATGTATTTTATGTTATTTTAATGGCCAAAAAATTTAAAAGGAAATGAATGTGACACCAAACTTTTGAACGGTAGTGTATTTATGGAAGCCAGTGGTTAAAGCATTTGATCAACAGATAGGATGGATCTGTAGGTGAATGGGAACTCCTAACATATTCTTATTTTGTTTTGCACTATAAATGTTGACATAATAATTTTCAAACGTAATCGCAGGGGGAACAGCCTTGAACGAAATGCCAAAGAAGCTACTCAGAAAAACATGCCTGGTTATGGATTATTCATGAGGTTGAATTACCTCAGGGGCAGGAGCGAGACTTACCCTAGCCTTGAAACGTGTAAATCCTCAATTCTCAATTCTCTCCCTTTGGGGACCATAGAAAGAAAGTGGCATGTGTGAGGACACAGACACTGATACAGACACTGGCATCTCATGGTCTCTCCCTAAGTCCCTCTTCCCCCTCATATATCGGTTCAATATTGACAATCTTTTATCTTTTTTTGGCTCCTAGCCCCATGATGCTAGGGTGGAACATTCAACCTGGACTCACAGAGTTGAGACTTTCAGGGCAGAGGAAGTGGTGTTGCAGCACATCAGCTTAGTTTGTGGTCAAAATTGTCCCCTATTCCCTATATTGTGCATACTTTGAGATCTGGTAAAAATGAGTGCACCTTGGAAGGAATAGGGCCCTGTTTGGTAAGTTGATTAATAGACTTAATTTTGCTTTTCTATTGCCGGAGACGACAATGGTCTTCTGTGTGATGTTGTGCATAGTATTATTGTTTTATGGTTGTCTGTTGCTCACAGACCCACTTAGTTATATTTACTCACCAGGCACATTTTTATGTACTGGTGCTTTTTCACCAAATAACCAAACAGTAAATCATGAGGCTGCAACTCAATATATAAAGCATGATGACATGTTTAAGAGATGTCTTTTTAGTTCAATAAAATATTGACATGTGGATGAGCTAAGCGATTTTGCGGGATGATTGTAGGTGTCAGATGTGGTGGTTCCAGCACCTCAGAAACAACACCCAACACACACACAAACACACACAGACACACACACACGCATACACAATCACACCCACAAACACCCATACATAGAGCACATAAGTTCAAACCCAAATACATATGCACCCACCCAAACACACAAAGATGGCAGGTAGAAAACCAGACGTATAGTCCTATAGTCATTTTGTTCCAATCTTCCAAAGAAGATTGTCCAAGTGTGTTAGGAAATGCCCTGTCCTGTGATTGGAAGGGTCTGATTGTGAGAGGGACCTTCTATGCCTCTGGGTCTTCACCCGTTTCCTACCTCGTTAGATATGCTGAATGGGCGTCTCCGTTGGAGGGATCTTCTGCAGTGTCATTTCGTGGTTGACTACGGTTGCATGGACATGGTTATTCGTGTGTCCTCCTCTCCCATCCAGCAATCACATTCACATTTCTTGCTGATGAAAACCACGGCACTGTTGCTAATATGAATGACTATGCTCTGTAGGCTGGTGTTAAAAAGGAGGAGTCGCTACATTATACAGACACGTTCATGGCCAATCCCAGTTCATCCATAGCAAACCAGAGCACTGGCCTATATCACACGTTCCTGACTCAGTATAATATGTAATGACCCACTAAGAAAGGTGTTAGAAATATAGAATATTCCAATCTTTCACTGTGCATGGTTGAATTGTATACATCTCACTTCCTATCTGTGCCCCAAATGGCAACATATTCCCTCCGCCTATTCAGTGCATGTCCCCGATTGGCCTTGGTCAAATGTAGTGTATTAGTAGGGATTAGGGTATAATCTTGGAAACAGCCTCTTCCTCTAAAGATCTGCAACTGACCAGGTACCTTGCAGCCGAGGAAACGGTGAGGCAAACACTGACTGATTGATGTTTTTTCGTAAATGGCAGTGGTGAGAAATCATTTCCATGAAATACGTATGGGTCTGTGAGCAAGACAGGATTACCTGGGTTTATACGTTGAGTACCTATGCAACGGCAGTGGAAAGGGCTTTTTCTTGTTGGCTGCAGTAAAACATGACACTGGCACTCCAGTTATGTACGTCAACTGTCATCCAAATAGCTTAACATGGACTCACCCATCTCATGTTAATCAAACCTGCCCGTAATCAGTGTCCACCATGGTAAATTACTTAACGGGAAACAATGGATCTCCTAGTTACATCAACGGTAATAGCTGCTCCTGTGTTCCTGTGTGTGTTCTAGCCAGAGATATACAGGCCTGGGAGTATGTGCCTCTGGGCCCGTTCCTGGGAAAGAACTTCGGGACCACCATCTCACCCTGGGTGGTACCTATGGAGGCCCTGTTGCCATTTGTTCAGCCCAACACTGTCCAGGTGGATAACACACATTGTAGTATATGACTGCGTGGTACAGTACATTAAAAACACAGGACTCTAAGGGGAGTGGTATACAAACAGTATTCACCATAGCGCTTTGCAAGGGCTGCTGTTGGGCATGACACAGTGTAGACCACAATACTCTGAGGTGACTTAATGCTATTATAAAGCCGGTACCAACATGTTACCAACAGAACCTTATTTGCTCTGAGAACAGGAGTGTTATAGATAAAGGTCAGGGTTGCATGGGTTGTGAGGTGTGTGTTTATAACGGTGCCGATAAAATACATGATCCATCTGGATCTATGCCATTTAGTAAATATATAGGACACGATCTCCTCAAATGGTATTTGTGTCTCACTGGTGTAGAGGAACCCTGAATGCCGACTGGCTAAAAGCTGTAGTATACCCTGGTCTGGGTATACTTTTACCTTAGATCAACATTTCTGATTCTGACCATTCAAATGTACCCTTTAATAAAATATTATAAGTCCTTATCCAGCCATTCGTTTATTTCCTCTTCTTGTTTCAGGACCCAGAGCCTCTCCATTATCTACGCCATGACGATGCATACACCTTCAACATTAACCTGTTTGTGTCACTGAAAGGTTTGTTGGGTTTTACACACACACACACATACATACGTGCACAGATACACTGTTAAGGAAGTGTGGGTTTATGAGTGGCATTGTAATTAAGCACACATACTCATACACACATGCTCTAACACAAATGCCTGGAGGCTGTTTGTTAGGTAATGAGTTACCTTTAGGAGTCTGTATTCCTAACAACCAGGGCCATTCATTCTCCACTGCCTTTCCTATCTATCGTCCGGGGGTATTATTGACTTGACCTCCAAGGTTCTCTGGGGTATTATTGACTAGGTACTCTGAGTTGCCAGTTTAGGTAAACCATCTAATGACTGAAGTCCTGCAGGCATGAATGTTCCACAGAAAAGTTAACTCATTTGAAGCAGATTGGTCCATAGGACATTGATGGACATGTCCTGGTTGTTTTTATGAGTTAATTTGAGCTTTGTAAAATGGTTCTTTTTCCTGCAAGTACTATTCACGGGTCTAAGGGTAAACTGTACACGCAGGGATGCACCTGTTCATCAACCATGTGCAAACATGGCTCATTTGGGATAGAGGGAGCTAACGTGTGCTAGGAAAACCTTCCCCAGACCATTACACCACCACCACCTTCTGCATGTACCATTGAAACCAGGCAGGATTAATAGTTGTATGCTCTGCACCCCAAGATGCTAGCAAATGTTGTACTTTTATCGTAGAAACAATACATTTTGGTGGAACCTTGTAAACTGGCCACTAAGGTTATTTCAGGGGTCACAAGAAGGCCTTTCTCCATTATCAGTTGTGGGTGTTCTTTTTTTCAGGAGAGACAATGAAGGACACAGCCACTATATGCAAGTCCAACTTCAAGGTAAGCAACTAGTGAGGTGGAACTACAAGTTACAGGTGTCATTATCTTCATTTTTTTACCTACAAAGCTGGAAACTCAAATGTATTTTACATTCCGAATTAGCTTGAATCAAAATGGAATATTTAACTTAACTCAATCTAACATATAATGTGATGGTACCAAACGATTAGTGGTTTAAATATTGAAGATTCTAACAATAACACATGGTTTCTTAGTTTTTACAATGATTGTGTACTACAATTAATGGAGTAAATGCCTGGTAATCTATGTGCCATAAAATTAATAGCTGCACAAATTTTCACATTGAGGTCAATTCCAACCCAGAGAATTTCACAACTTTATTCCAATTGCATGAATGTTTTGTTTATTGTCTGACCTTAACTTAAGGATGATTTAAAGCAATCATTAAAAGCACACTATTAATTTGGAGTAAATATCTAATACATGGGCTGGTGTATATCTACAGATAATTGTTTTCCAGCTTTGACACAATTTTGGTTTAAGATTAATATACTGAAAACCCCATTGAATGGAGACTGGAATAGCAAGTGGAAGGATTTTCAGCAGATTCATTCAATGTATTAGGTGCTTGCAATTTAGTGCACCAATAGGTCATGTTATGCTTCTGCAAGTCTGAATGCCAACTTCTGTAGTGTGAATACAAAGGGGTTGCATATGAAAACTGTACATTTCTTAGTCAACAATTCAATTTCTTATGCATACCTCTTTTTGACATCAACACAATCAACAATTGGAAGGTTTGATGGAGAACTGTGCTTTTAAGGATTGTTTTACTGTAATTATCAGTGAATTTTACTTTTTAGACATCCATTACGGCATATTTCGCAGGTCTGTAAGGGTGCATGCCGGCACAAATCAAGCTCTGGAGATTGTTTGTGGAGTTTTGAAGTGCCCCTGATTCAGCATTTTCTTCTAAAGAAATGGCACTTGCACAGAAGGGACAAAGGGAAGGAAAAAAAAGTGGAAGAAATAAAGTTGCCTGATGAATAAAACAATACCCGGTGCAGGTTCTAGCACCCCATCAGTCTTCCCCTTTCCCCAGCCCGGGGCTGCTTTCCCAGGGGCCCTTTTAGCTGCCCCTGATTGGCGCACAGGAGTGCCTCGTCAAGGGGTGTCAGATGAGCTGCATTCAAAGACAGCAACTGGGCTGCATTCAAGGGCCCCCTATGGCAGCCCCGGGCCAGGTGCTTCTCCCTGAGGCATTGGCCCCAACACTGATACAGGAGAGGGGGCATTCACACCACACCTAGCAACAAACAGCGGAATAAAACCAACATGGTGGAACATTAATTCACAGCGTTCACATCAGGATGGGATGACAGAGGGGGTCATTTCTTATGAATGAGGGGGACATATTCATATACTATTGACATTGTTTATGGGAAAATAAAACAGATTCTATCTTGAGGGCTCCTTTTGCCCCCCCCCCCACGGTGCCGGGCCTGCGGTTAGAGTCTCTTAGCTGGATGGCTTTCGCTGATGAGGTACGGTGAGTCTGTGTTACCGACTCATGTCACTCAGACTTGACTTTGACTCACTTCCATTTTTGACTGTGTTTGTGTGCTGCTCTGTGTCTCTCTAGTATGTGTATTGGACTATGAAGCAGCAGTTGGCTCATCACACCGTAAACGGCTGTAACGTCAGACCTGGTGACCTGCTGGCCTCAGGAACTGTTAGTGGACCGGTGAGTTAGTGTTTGTGTGTGTGTGTGTGCGTTTGTCCCTATTAGTGTGTGTGCATCCAAAAGTATCTAAAGTGTTTTGTGACTCTCAACTCCGGATCAGGTTGCTGTTAGGTTATGGTTGTATTATCCTGGTCTTCACAAGGATGGTCAGACAAAAGTGTGTGTGTTTGATGTACTGTATGTGTGTATCTGTGAGATTTGTGCATTCAGATCATTGGTTAGATTTGTTGTTTTTAGGTCAGTATGTCATGCTGTCAATCTCTCTGTGTAGGAGCCAGAAAGTTTTGGTTCAATGTTGGAATTGTCATGGAAGGGTACCAAGACTGTGGACCTGGGAGGGGGAGAGACAAGAACCTTCCTAAAGGATGGAGACGAGGTCACTCTTACAGGTTGGGATCATAATATGATATCACGCTACAACTCCATACAATACTGTGTATGTTTGACAACTCACACACACACCCAGAATCATTTGACCACACACAAGCACACCTAAAATCCTTACCCGAAGCGCACTCAGACGAGTGACTGTGAGTCAACAGGTAGCGTCAGAAGTGAGAAAATGGACAGACCAGAATAAAGTCGCACCTGTTATGGTTCATTCTAGTCCGGACACGACAAGTACAGCGAGAGGTCAAAGACATGCATTTTATTTGTGGTCGTTTAATACACCCTAAAAGGAGAGACAAAACCAGAAACTGAGCCGCAGCAAATCACCAACAAAGCACCACACAAACAAACTAAACAGAACGACTTGAACACGCTCCCCAATTCGGGTCAACCGGTAACAGGTGCCCCCAATTGGGGAGAACAAACCAGATAGCAGAGTCAGGTCCTGCCTGTGAGCCCCAGGCACAGAGTGAAGGTCTGAGGCCCCCAGCCATGACCTGACAGTATAGTGATGGTGAGTACAGTATCCAGAGTGAGTACAGTACCCAGTTTGCTAACTAAGGAAGCAAATTATACTCTCTAGTGAGCTAACTTTCTGTGATATGGGGGTGATGAGGGTGGATTCTTTAACTCCACTGTCAAGATGGAAAAATATTTTCAAATGTAAAATAGAGTAGCTAGGGAGAAAACAGTATGTTACTTTTTATTATTATCTAGCTCAAAGGCGCATAAACAACGTACAGTATTTTACAATTAACTACTGTATTTATTTATTTTTTATTCTACATGTGGGTTCTTTCACCCCCAGCAGAGAATCTACTGCTCTGACCACGTTTGTGTTGATCTGTGTTTTCTTCAATTTCTCCCTTTTCGTCCCTTCTCTCTCTCTAGGTTATTGTGAGGGGAGTGGGTACAGGGTGGGTTTTGGACCGTGTTCTGGGACCATTCTGCCCGCCCTGTAATCCTGAGAATCTGCTCTCCTTTCCCAACAATGTGTTACTGAAGTCCTTTTACAGGACATGGTGGGATTGGGAACAGAATAAAGCATGGCTGGATGGATTTCATGTTGGTAAACACAATGAAGAATTCTTGTTTCTCATTCCAATGTATTGTATTGCCAGAAGCAGTATTATAGTCCGTAATTTGTAATCAGTTGTAACTGTGGTTTAAGACTTGAAACACACATAAAGAACGGATTCAATATTAAATCCACCTGAATCTGTGACTTCGTTTTGTCCTTTCAACTTACTCTGAAATGTGCACTGTGCAGGTATGTTGTTCTGGTGCTGGTGTACCGTACAAGTCGCTTAAACCGTATGATTGACAAGCACGGAATACTTTCTCTTCTTAACAGAGCGCTTGCGGGGATTCTTCTGTCCTTCTGACAATTGGCATTAGTACAAATACACAGACGGAGGAGTAAGAAGAGAGGCAACCGTGCAAGGATCTTCTTTTTAGATCTCGAATGAGATCCCACAATCCACAGTTACCGAGATTTGTACTCGCTAATGTTCAATCCCTGGACAATAAAATGGACAAACTACACGCTCGGATTAACTTCCAGCGGGACGTTGCGACATGCTGTGTGCTGGTGGTTGTTGAGACTTGGCTCAACCCTATGGTGCCTGACTATATATATACTTTATATATACTACTATACTTATACATATATAGACATGCACACTCACTATATGTCTATATACGTCTACGTGTGTTTGTGTATGTGTTATGAATGGAATGTGTGTCAGAGTGTATGTGTGTCTTTGGTATGTGTTCTTGAATGTAGCTTTGGCCTCTCATCTTTTAGGTCGTCTGACTGAGCCATCCGGTGGATAATCTCCATCTTGTAGTTTCATTCCTGACGTCCATCTCCTTCTAAGCCTCTGAGTTGCCAAATGTAAAACTGGAGTTGCAAGAGTTGAAAACTGATTTTCAAAGCATGGAAACAAATATATTTCTTTCCTCCAGAACTGAATTCTTCCGCGCATGGTTTCAACAAGGTACTGGACCCATTATTTAGGGTCCATGAATCAATAGCATCACGCAGTACCTGCTGATGTTTGGGCCACACCTCCCATTCCACCTCACCCCAAATGTCCTGTACTGGATTGCAATCTGGGGAATGTGCCGCCCATTGGAGTGAGCAGAAGTGCTGATGTTACTGAAATGTTACTGAAATCCCTGTCACCAGCCTGAGGGAATCTGTGCTTTATGACACGACATATTGTCCTGCTTCCAGGTATCCATTGAAAAACAATAGCCAACAGCCATAAAGGGGCGATCACTGTCTGCAACAACGTGTAGATACACTGTGGCCTTTACATGGTCTATTGGGTATTAAGTGGCCAAAAGAAACCATTATACCCCCGTAGAAATGAGCATTAATCAAGAGACAGTTGCCTCCCGTGTAGTTTAATTGAATCTGCATAGTAATGACATGGTTATTATGATCATAATGCTCACACTTGTACCATAATGGTCACCCATGTACCATGCAAAGAGTGTGTTTTGGATCAAGCTCCCATATCACATGTATTCGTAGCACAGAATGGGGGTAGCTGTTTTCAGGTTGTCACTGTAGCCTCGTGCTCCTGTTCTGAGCTGGCCCAGTGTGGTATTTTGCCTTTCTGTATCTCTGACCTCTATAACCTGTCCATTCTCCTCTGACCTCTATAACCTGTCCATTCTCCTCTGACCTCTATAACCTGTCCATTCTCCTCTGACCTCTATAACCTGTCCATTCTCCTCTGACCTCTATAACCTGTCCATTCTCCTCTGACCTCTATAACCTGTCCATTCTCCTCTGACCTCTATAACCTGTCCATTCTCCTC
>JACXGK010004360.1:0-38747 GCA_016801125.1 Novumbra hubbsi | reverse complement strand
GGTGTGACCACTTAGAAGAGACTAGTCGAGTCATTAGAAGTGGTGTGACCACTTAGAAGAGACTAGTCGAGTCATTAGAAGTGGTGTGACCACTTAGAAGAGACTAGTCGAGTCATTAGAAGTGGTGTGACCACTTAGAAGAGACTAGTCGAGTCATTAGAAGTGGTGTGACCACTTAGAAGAGACTAGTCGAGTCATTCATCAGCAGTACTGCTGTCCCCTCCTGTGCCTGACTTGAAACTATGTTTATTCAGTGGTCCATTCTGTTTTTCTGGGGCTCAGTTTGGGGCATGAGGCTGGTGGGAAAACTGCTAATCTCTATTCATGTTCAGCAGAGTTTTGTCTCACTCCCCCTCCCCTAAAAATCTGAAATGGTCCCGGTCCCCAGCCATCGCGTTGTGAAGAACAACACATGCTACAGAGCCAAACGGAGAGCGTCAGCAGAGGAGGCTGGCATTTTATCATGGTGCCACTGACGAGGGACTCGCAGAATATTAATGTTTAGCAAACACTGGTGTGTCTACCTTTGAGGTCAATATGGCCAGATGTTTTAAAAGGTTTGTGTCGCACCTCCCCAGGGGGGCGACGAAGGGTCAGGGGAGGTGTGAAAAGACAGCCCTGTTTCTAGACAAAATTGGGATTGTATTTTTGTATAATGCCGTTTTGATGGCTATATGTCCAAATAGGGCAATCCCAGCTTTCCAGACTTACCACATTTATTTCTCAACTCCTAAATCTGCATGCTTTCCTACCGCAATTACAACTTATGGTTGCATTTTCCCGGCTCAGACATTGCATGCATCAACTAGTGGTTTCATGTAATCGTCTATGCTGTCGGGTACCAGATTGCCATGGGCGTGTTTTATGGCGAAGGTGATCTTCCAATTCCTATGATATTTAAAAGATGTTAAGAAAGTGATGATGCAGTTTGCTTTGCTCTCGCCCGCATATCTGCGGTTGTTGCCTCCAACGTACACACATTTTCTCTGCTGAATTTCTTACCCTGGCAAGAAAATTATAAAAAAGAACGCAGTCGGTTCCACTTTTAAAAGGAGGAACACAATATGCAGGCTGCTATTAGAGGGATTTTTTGGGGATATGCATTGGGGTTAGACTGGATATAAAGCAGGACTGTTGTGAATGCAGATGTCATGTTGGTGCCACGGAACACATTCAGGCCATAATCACTTCAGAATGGCAAGCGTTTACTGGCGCTGAAAGAATGCCTGTCAGTCCAACAGAAGGTCATCACACATCAACTAAGCATTGGCTACTGTTTGCTTTTCACCGTTTCATATTGATTCGATTTTTTCATTGTGCTGTTTAAAACATCAGCCAAGTTGTGGTATCAGACATTTTAAAACATATTTCCAAGAACCTGACACTGATAAGTTAAAATATGTTCATGTCCCTGGATGGGGACGTGACTTGTAACTATTCGTAAAATAACTACAGTGCTGTGTGTTTTTTCCTCGTCTTATATTTTGCGTTTTTGCATCTTGTTATCATTTAAGCGTTGTTCAATCTTCAACCAAAACAAATATTCGATTTTAAAGGACCATGAGTAAAGAAACAACAGGAAACGTTGATATTTATCATTTTATTAAAGTAAATTACACTTCCAATGCCCGTGTGGAATATGGTTATGCCTCCTGCTTTAGTTATGTCCTGTCGAGGAACTTCGACCAACTCCTTTGTGCGGAATTGCTTTTATGCCGTTTTAAGCATGAACTGTTCATTTCTGGTCTCAGTGGTTTAGACCTTAATTTTGACTTGGCCA
Source organism: Novumbra hubbsi (assembly GCA_016801125.1). NCBI lineage: Eukaryota > Metazoa > Chordata > Actinopteri > Esociformes > Umbridae > Novumbra > Novumbra hubbsi. The sequence continues at coordinate 36,967 of JACXGK010004360.1, read as the reverse complement.
TTCCTTTACATCCCTTGTATTTCTGATTAGATTAGACTTGTTTGTGCGTTTGGGATCATTGTCTAGCTGCGTGACTCAGCTGTGCTTCTGCTTCCGCTTGTAGACTAATTACATTCTAGAATTCTCTTAAACAGAGGACACCTCACTGTTACTTCAATCGTAATGAGTTGTATAGGTCATGATGCGTTAACACCCCCAAACACTCCCCCTGCACCACCATGCTTGACTGTTGGTATGATGTTATGAATAAAGAATGCTGTGTTTGTTTTTTGGCAGACATAAAGGGGACTATCTCACCCCAAAAATATTTTTGGACTCGTCTGTTGATAAAATATTGTTCCAAACCAGATTGTCTAGGTCTTTTTTGTGCTTGGAGTCCTGGATGATTTGTCGCCTTGCTCTTGGGGAAGTAGTTATGGCTCGGGCTGTGGTTTGGTGGCTTTGTAGCTCTTTGTGGAGGTGTTCAGGAACGTCTTTTGTGACTTTGGAATCAGTTGGATGGCAAGGTCCAAAGTACAACCCGGTTTCCAAAAAGTTGGGTTCACTGTGTAAAATGCAAATGCAAATCATTTCTCCCTGTATTAAATGGAAAATAGAAGACATCAATCTGCTCCTTTTGTGTGAGGAGCAACAGGAGAAGGACTGGAGGAGCACTGCCAGAGCCCTACAAAATGATACTACTGACTACTGCTGTGTGTGTTTCTGACCAAACCTTTAAAAACAGACTCCATGAAGGTGGCATGAGGGCCCGACGTCCTCTAGTGGGACCTGTGCTCACAGCACCATGCAGCTCGATTGGCCAGAGGACACCAGAACTGTTCTGTCATATTAAAGCGTTCGGAAATGCTAGTAATTTTGATTCACGGCAAATGTGTGTCACGTTTATGTGCCCTAACTACGGACTACGGGCAGTTTAAGGATTTCTGGGCGCAGCTTTTTGATAAATGAGCTGTGGCCTGGGTCTCCAACCGCGACGGGGTGTGTGCTTGTCTCATGTTGCCGTACATTGTCTGTGCCCAACATGTCCGCTTGCTTCTGTCCTCAGCTATTGTTCGGTGCGGTCGGTCAAGTCTCCGGACAGCCTCTGACGCCCAACAGCTCGGACACGGAGACGGACCCCCCGTCCGCCCGCCACTACTACCACACGGAGCCCGGCACGGGCGCTCAGCTGGCCTGCGACAAGTGTCCCGCGGGCACCTACGTGTCCCGCCACTGCAACCGGACCAGCGTCAGGGAGTGCAGCCGCTGCGGCGAGGGCACGTTCACGCGCGGCGAGAACGGCGTGCTGCAGTGCCACCGCTGCCGGGGGCCCTGCCGCCCGCCCCTGGTGGAGAGGGTCCCCTGCGCGGCCACCTGGGACCGGGTCTGCGCCTGTCCCCCGGGGCACTTTGCCGCGGGGGACGCCTGCGCCCCCTACTCCCCGTGCCCGGTGGGCTCCGGCGTGAAGAGGAAGGGCACCGAGGTGGACGACGTGCGCTGCAGGGCGTGTGCCCGCGGGAGCTTCTCGGACGCGGCCTCCAGCGCGCTGAAGTGCAGGACGCACACCGACTGCCGGGCCCTGGGTCTGTACGTCCGGACACCGGGCACCAGGGAGAAAGACAGCGTCTGTGGACCTGCTCCGCCCACCTCCCCCAGCGCCCTGGAGCCCAGAGGGTCCTCCTTCCTCCCGGGGCATTCCACCTCATCCTCCTCCTCAGCAGGAGCGTCGCACAGAGGTAATGCAGTTTCCCAGATGCCTCAGCCGGTGTGCGTCTCTTGCCCCCCCCCCACCCCCCCCTGGCTTCGGTCTTACTTGTTTTAAAGCGTCACTTCCTGGGTGCTAGTGGAATTTGAGGTTGTAGAAGATTATTTTTGTTCTAAATTGGGGTTTCAACCTGTTCACATTTGTATTGCTGCAACACTGTAGGACATGCAGATTACAGGGCTATGAATAAGGAAGTCACATAAGTCAAGGAGTGTCGGGGGACTCAGTCACATCACAAGGGCAGTTAGCTTTGCAAGCCCCCCCTACGTAAAACATTGGCTCGGCCATATAGTAGACGGTGATAAAATGCCTGTTTTGTCACAAAATGTTTTCATTCCGTCCCAGATGTTTCCATTCCGTCCCTGACTACATGCTTGCGTGTTCTCACACTAGCCTGCAAAGGTAATATCTCTACATTTGTCTTCTAGCTTATAGAGGGGGGGGGGCGGGAAATAAGATGAGTAATCGGAAGCCATACATTCAAGAGAGACACCACTTCCTATGTAGTCCCAGTTTCTTTTTTTTATTCTCACCTGTTAATTTCCAACACACGTTTTTTCTAACACGTCATATTTTCACATTTTAAGGATGTTCATCACAAATACTTCCTGATTATGTCCCATAGGAACAGCATTCTTACAGACTATTTATCTCTCATGGATTACTAGTAAAGGACCTTGGTGACAGTTAAAGTGAACATAGCGTCTGAAACTCATTCCAGACACAGGACTGTACCAGTTTGTCTTGAAAAACATTCTTCTGCTGGTGATTTTTACACAGTTTAGTGAAACCCGTTCACAGAGACCCCATGTCTGAGGCTCGTTTGTGTTCGTGTGTTGGGGAGGAGACTGGGCCAAGACAGGACAGTGTGGCCCCATGCAGTGAGGACCTTAAAGCAGTGCCGTTTATACGGAGATGCTTGTTTCTGGATCTGGTTGTTTGCTGTTAGGAAACCAGGGATTATCAATGGTCCAGTAACGATAACCAGTAATGGTCAAGTAACGATATCTCCCTACCATATGTGATGTCATTATATATGCTTATCTGATTATTCGTTTTTACACCTGCGTAGTTGGGTTTGTTCGGTACAGTTGGGTTAGTGTGGTTTAGTTGGGTATGTTTTGTTTATTTGAGCTTCTGTGTTAAGTTTGTTTGTGAGTTGACCAATTGAAAGACAGCTACTTTCCCTCATACATTTTCATTCCAGTGTGCATATTCATTGTTAGGAGCCATATGACGGTATACTCTGTCATTGTTTTCCTTCACACCCGCGCTGTACACGGTCATGCCAGTTCGTAGGGTTGCTGCAATTGGAAAGTAATACCGTGAAAATACGACAAAGGTAGTGTAGCTGGAATGTTTGTGCCTGCATGTTTTGTTATCGGGATACATTCTATGTGTCAGTGTCAGTTTCAATTGAATATAGTCAAGTTTCAGTATTCAGCCATGTCATTTTTCTGCTCAAATAGAATGTCTAACTCATCCCCCCGCTGAGACTGGAGCTGCCATGAAATTCACTTCAGTTTTGGGGAAATGAATCTGGTGGCAGTGCCTGAGGCGATCTAGTGATCTTCTCGTGTGGAATAGAGGGAACAGCTGGGGCGTCGCCTGGCGAGGACCTGCCCTCCTCCTGTCTGTTTTGATGTTCTCTGGGTTAAGCTCATATATCGCCCCTTTTTATCCCCCCCCCCCACTTCCTTTTCTATGTTCCTGTTTGTCGCTACGTACCTCTGTTGGTTAGACACTCTCATCCGGCCAGCGGGCGCCGAGGACCTGGAGCTCCTGCTGAGCATCGCCGGGAGTCCCCCCAGCCGTGGCCGGGACCCGACCCCGGCGCGCGCCACCGAGGCCGGCCCCGAAGACGACGGGGCGGTCCCGAACCCGGCCACTACGCCCGGAGCCCGGAGCCCAGCTCACCGCGAGGGCTCGGCGCCACCGGCGGTCAAGAAGCGGGCCACGGAGGGCGGGGCCCGGGGGGTGCAGAGCACGGGGTACCGGCCCATTCGGAGGGGCTCCCCCAGGCCCAGTGCTCACAAGCACTTCGACATCAACGAGCACCTGCCCTGGATGATTGTACTGCTGCTATTGCTGGTGCTGGTGGTGATCGTGGTGTGCAGCGTGAAGAGGAGCTCCAGGGTCCTGAAGAAGGGGCCCGTCCAGGACCCCAGCAGCATCATTGAGAAGGCCATCCAGAAGAAGACCTGCCCCCCCACCCAGGCCAGGGAGAAGTGGATATACTACTCCAACGGACAGGGTAAATGGAAACGCTTGGTGTTTGTTCCCCGACAGGGTTTGGTCGGAAAGACGTTGCGTGTAGGACGCCGTTCAGAGACGTTGGGGGGGGGAAGCTCGAGTACTGTTTGGGCTGGACTCTCAACGTCCGTTAATCCGTTTTGAGAGGCATCATCTAGATCTAACGGATTGTGCCCCAGGGATCAAGGCCGCATGGCAGACAAGCAAGGGCAGGACCTGAGGGAGACTCCTTCCACCGTCTCCTACTTCTCTTTTTACCCCGTCCTCAACACTCTACTCTCCACTTTTTACCCCTTCTGTGTTCCACCTCTTCCTTTTTTTCCTCCTCCCTGTCTCTTCTCTATCATGTCCATTCCTACTCCTCCATCTCTCCTTCTATCTCCTCCGTCTCTCCTTCTATCTCCTCAATCTCTCCTTCTATTTTTCTCCCGCTGTCTCTTTCAGATTGTCCTGATGTGTCTGGGTGTCTGCAGGCTTGGGGCTCAGGGTGGCTGAATGGGGCTGCTAGGACAGGCAGGCAGGCAGGCAGACAGGCAGGCAGGCAGGCAGGAGGCGGGATGAAGAGCACCACCACAGCCTCGTGTCAGCCTCAGATAGCCATCCACTTGTAAGGGAAGGAAAGCTCCAACCCAGCGCAGTTCAGTTCAAACTGGATTATTCTAGTTCTCTGTGGTCGGAGAAATGCTCTACTTGATCACTGCACAGACAGATGCCCCCTTAACAACCCGCCCACCCGGGAAAAGGTGGGGGCGAAGCCGGGATGACTGGGTGGGCCTCGGCTTTCAAAGTTATGTGTCAGCGAGGGTGCCGGGAGTTCCCACTGTGGGAAACGAAGAGCTTAGCACAGTGTACCTGTCTGCTCACCCCAAGCAAGGAATGTTACTATGAGGTCGTTGTAGATAGTCAAGGACACCTGAAATGTGGACATTAATCTAGTCACATCCTGATCACGTACAATTGTGTATTTCAACATTTCCCTTTGTTGTTCCTCGTTAAAGACACTTCAGATGTATTTAGAAGAAGAATGCATTCTTTTTTTAGGAGCGATTCAATCCAATGAGTAACTTTCTAAGTATTCCCATTCAGGCTGGTGTGTTTGGAGTGGCGTTCAAGAAATTAAGTGTACTGATCTTTTAATTTGCCGGTGTCTCAAAATTGTAGAGTTAAAAGATGTTCATAAACATATCCAGACACACATATAATCTTCAATGTTTACTACGTTGTTTATCAACATAAAATCTCCCCAAAAAGAATTTAATTGCGTTTTAAACTTCAAACAGAGAGTACATTTATGGCATGTTATTTAAAATGAATTACAGAATGTTAGATGTAGATGGAGGGTTTTACATTAAAACGGCCTATGCCTGTATGTGTGTGTGTGTGATTACACAGCTATTTACTCTTTCTCGAGTCCAAACCGAACCAGTTTCTTAATTCGTCCAAGGTGCGTAATGGGCTACCCTGGAGGCTTTATTATAATGTCTATTTACTAGAGTAGTTAAAGGCACAGTAAACAGTGGAATGGGAAACACATATATAAAGAAGAAAGGGAACACTTTCATACGTATCCAGAATGAGCGGACGGGGCGAATGTGGTGCAGATGAAAGCCCCCCCCCCCCAGGGGCCTGCTGTTTACGAGGGGGAGGCCCCCCGGGAGGGCCCGGCTGCTCCAGGGTGGGCCGGGCCACGTGGGAACAACACCGGGGAGGGGGCCCCGGGACCTGGCCTGTCCGTCGCCCTCCTCTGCCCCGTCGCGACCTCTGCCGTGACCCCTGTCGCGGCTCATGCGTCTCACCCCCACCCCGTCGTCGCCCATCACGTGCATTTTGCGTGGAGGTCGGGTTCGTGTGTGTGTGTGCGCCGCTTTAGCCCTCCATGCCAGCCGACGATGACGTCAGGAACCTAGACAGTCGTGGAGATCTAAACAATAGGAGGGATCGACCAGCCAACACGTGGGCTCCTCCTTGACAATGGCTGGCTTTGTCACCGGCCCCCCTCGGGGAGGCTCCGGCCCGACGCCTGGGGAGGGAGGATGACGTGGCTGTCGATGTGGGCTGTTGGCTTCTCTTCGTAGTGCTTCCTTCTGGGTTCAGACCTGCTTTGGCTGGTTAGGCCGTCTCAATTGAGCTTTCCAGTAAACATATTAGAGCGCAACCGCTCCCCGTTGGGGGTTTGGGGTAATGGTTCGGAGCTGAACACATGCCCCGTTTCCTCACCCCAACTCAAGCCCGATATTTGCACTGCAAATAATAATGGATTGAACTGATATTGCAGTTTTCTTATAGCTTGAAAAATATAGAAATATATTACTGCAATTATTGCCTAGAAATAAGCAGGAAGTGAAGTTGGTTGTAGTACAAGCCTGACAGAGCATCACCTGGGAAGATACAGAGCATCTGGTAACATATTTCAGAAAATAATTGCATCCAAAGGATAAGCAGTCAATCTGTCCAAATTCTTACCCTAAACTATGTACAAAATGTGCAGTATTTGTAAATGCTGGAATACAGAGACAACAAACAGAACTGCATTGTTGTGATATTGACTGAATTTATAAATTATTATAAAAAGTTCCATGGACATTCACAGACTTGTCCCGACGTCACACCAGTGTTGTGTTGGCTGTGCTCTATGGGTTGTTGTTATGCTGACAGATCAATCTTCCACCCAATCAGGTTTTCTTTAAGGATCTTCCCTCAATCCTGATTGGTCTCTTTGTCCCTGACGCTGAAAAGCATTCCCATAGCACAGTGCTTCCACCACTGTGCTTCACCGTACGGATGGTTTTAGCCAGGTGATGAGTGTTCTCCAGACTTGGAGCTTGGCATTCAGGCCTTATAGGTCAGTCTCTATTAGTTTATAATCTTTGAATTTTATTCCACCTTCCTCAGCTCAATAAGAAACGATCAGTGAGTTCAATAGAAAGCACCAGTGGGCTCGTGTCCAGCACTAGACCTATCTTTTATAATTCATAGTGTTATGCCTAGAACACAAGACTGTTTTGCAGACAGTGGGAGTGAAGTGGAAAGGTTGGATGTCTGCCTGGCAGTCTGGATATAAATCGGTGAGGCTATTCCAGTCAGGTATTTCCTGATGTCTGGTCCTCTAGATACATGTCTGCCGCTTGGCTTGTATATGCTAGTAAACATGTTCTCTTATGTGGCAGAAGTGTGACAGTAGCCGGCCAGCCAGTCAGGGTGCGGTGTAGGATATCCTTCAGATAAGATCGTTGGCTTCAGAAAGGCTGTGGTGTACTGACAAGAAGAACCCCCTGTCCTCTTTTCTCCACTTGCATCCTCTTGTAATCAACAAGTTAAGGCTGCTTAGTGCTATTTTTACATTAAAACCAGCAAGTCAGCTTAAACTTATCACATCAGCATACATGACGCATGCGAGCTAGGAACTGCTGGCATGACATACCAAAGGCGCCTCTTACGATTGATATATGCATTGGATGTCATCCAGCTGAAATGAACAACAAGAGTTCTACCATGGCATCCCATTACATGAACCTTAAGCAAGCACATGCCAAGGCATGAGATGATCCAAAGTGCTACTGTATGTATTTTCTTTACTGTTACATAATAATATTGCCTAATCAAAGTTATCTTTGTGAATACAGTAGTTTTTAGACCTCCAGGAAAAACACCAAGCTCTGCAGTTTGGCCTCTTTATTCTAATGTGTATTACAGTCAGTCAACAGGGAAATAAATCTGGGCACTATCAGTGAATGTTTGTAGTGTACATCCAGGTAATGGCCCTGTCTGAGACAGAGTGAACCAAACATATAGAACATACAAGGAACACTTCCTCTGTCTGGTTGAGAACAACTTCATTAGCTGTCAGTATCTTGAGACAGGGTCATGCTGAGTCATAGCAGCCAGACTGACTAGTCTGGGGTGCAGATAGGAGGAGATTAGTGGTGAACCTCAGAAGCATTTCAGGCAATGCTTGGTGAGAGATCACTTTCCTGGTGATCTACTAGCTCATGACAGGGAATTCCTCCAGGACCAACCAGGCATTAGTAGTCGGGCTAAAACGGTTTGGTTTACCTCAGATCATAGCCTTATGTAAATCCCCGTTCATAACCCGGTCTGTGTATAAACCGCAGCATTATTTATATAGCTTTGTGTGTATAAAAACCCGAGTATTAACAGCATTTATAAATCGCATCTCCATGGAGAATTGTGACTTGTACATTCATTGTACATTAACATTAAACCTCTGTCATAGGGCGCTGCCAAAATTAATCTGTTGAATAATAAAATAAAAGTTTTTGACAACGCTGTAATGACAATTGAATCATAGTTTCTGTGACTTCTACATTGTCAAGCAGTCGTCTGTGCAAAGGTTTGCCGGTGGAAACAGTTATAAAAATGTAAACTTTTTAGCTGCACCCATGTGTTAACCGCTGTGGTTGAGTCAATGTATGTGCTGAGGGAAATTACTGTAATTTCAACACAAGCCTCTATGTTTTCACTTACGGTACAAACGCTGTTTACATCATTACAAAACAAAAATGCATTTCACTTTTGAAATGCATTGCATTTAACGCAACTAAATGCAATTTAAAATGCAACTAACTCTTTTCAACAGGCAAAGCACATATTTATTGTAAACAAAGAAAAGTCAAAAAACGCAAATTAGCATTTATAATCAACAAAAGATTCATAAGGGTTAGGGACTTCATTGTAGAAAACATTTTTTAAAAAGCGTAGTTATTTCGGGACATAACCTAACGCTAATGCCTCCTCTCCTATTCTCGATTTAGGTGTGGACATTCTGAAGTTGGTGGCAGCTCAGATCGGCTGCCAGTGGATTGACATGTACCAGTCCCTGGCCAATGCTACGGAGCGCGAGGTAGCAGCCTTCTCCAATGGCTACCAGTCGGACCATGAGCGGGCGTACGCTGCCCTGCAACACTGGACCATCCGCGACAGCGACGCCAACCTGGCCAAGCTCATCAACGCCTTGCACCGCCACCGGCGCATCGACGTGGTGGAACGGGTGCGGGGCGTCATGGAAGACAATCCTCAGGTGAGGCCTCCCTTCCGTCTCTGTACTCGAGTACTCCACTGTCTTCCCGAGTACTCCACTTGTCTTCCTGAGTACTCCACTGTCTTTCCGAGTACTCCACTGTCTTCCCGAGTACTCCACTGTATTCCCGAGTACTCCACTGTCTTCCCGAGTACTCGCCGGTCTACCGTAGCAGGTGACGTCTCTGGGTTAACATCACTCTACTCGCTTGTTCAATCTTCATTCGCTTATTTTATTTCCCAGTGTGCAAAGCTGCTTGAAAGGAATCTGGTGTGGTTTAACAACATTAGTGAAAAGTCAGAGTGGTGGCCAACCTTCTTTAATGACCTTGTGACTGATCGGGCTTGACCTTACAGCGGTTCTGTACAGTACACAGTTCCACAGTAAGGCCACGAAAACAGCGCGTCACTCATCGCCCACTACTTTTCTCCTCTCCGCCTTCCTCATTTCCAGCGTTGTTCATTTTAGGCAGCATTCATATTATCCCCGTGGCCCGTGTCCTTGTCAGGTCAAGGTTAGGTTCTAACAGTTAAGGGGTTGTTATAGTCCTCTTAGAGGGGATATTGAGACCCAGCGATGTATTGCGCTAGTTGCCTTTTGCTATTCTGCTTGTCATCGCCACTTCATAATCCTGGGATCGTGGTTGGGTCTGGTGGGGGGGTTTTCTCAATTGTTGAAAAGAGATAGCAGGTAATGAAGGATTTGGTGCTATGGGGGAGAAGGAAGGATAAGAAATGTTTGAGGCCGCTACCTGCAACACAGTAGCAAACATTCCCCCGGTCCCAGCTATTGAAATGTGTTGCTGCCATCAAATTCAAAATGGACATATATTTTTCCAAAAACAACACAATTTCTCAGTTTCAACATTTGAAATGTTGTCTTTGCACTACTATCTATTTTTAATAAAGGGATTAAATGACTTGCAAGTCATTGCCTTCTGTTTTTATTGAAATGTTATGCCGCGCCCCAACTGTTTTGTAAACATGGTTGTTGTAGTAAAAGGGGAAACAAAATGGGGATAATGAAGTCATATTTTGAGGTGCAGCCACCTTTCTGATACAGGATACAGCAATGATCAGTATGAACCCTGTTAGACCCTTGGCAAGGTTGAATTTGCCTACATGCCCAGACCTTAAAATTGTTTCCCGGTTACACATTATTTTGAGTACCAAATTCCATCTGTAGGTCTTCTATAGATAGTAGTACTATTAACAAACTTTTAACAAACTATCAACTGCTTACTTTGGTTGGAGGATTTTCAGGTAAGGGTTAAGGTTAGGGGTAGAATAAAAGTTAGGGTTAGGATTTAGATAATGGTTACGGTTAGTAGATTTAAATTAGTTTGTTAAAATGTTACAGATAGTCATCAGACAGATCTGTAGAGCATTAACCCTCCTAGCCCTCTGGGTCATTTGGGAACCCAAAATCCGCCTGTCAGAACCTTGACCTTTTGACCTCTCAGGAGGTTATCCTTTGTTTTAGAATGATGTCCATTACATTTTGGACTCAGAAACCCCATAACTGAAAGAAGGATGAATAGTTAACATTGTTTGAGAAGACTTAATGAGTTTATTAGTAACAGTATGTGAAGAGAACACAAAAAACGTATGTTGACATGTAGTTGCTTTTATTGAGAAGGCCAAAGTATTCTCTAATAGATAAGGCTGATTATGTCACATATGGACATCACCAGGGGTTCAAAACCACACAAAAAATGTATTTTTGGAACATGTAACATAATATACAAGTATTCTGCATTATTGCTTCCGAAAATTGTACAATATCAACCAAAATTGACAATTTAGGATCCCTGTATCAGTGTGATGGATCATTTAATCCAAAAATCTAAACAGATTCAAATTCAGATCAGATCAGATTAACCCCTGAAAAAAGGAATAGTTTTTTCTTAGCCATCATGAAAACAGTGTTTTTGTGGTCGAGATTCGGAAGGTTTCTCCTTTACAGAAATACACAAACGACATGCCATTCTTTGCAGCTGAATGTCCCCTACATCATGAAAAAAACCGTGGGCTTCCATAATTAATAATACCGAAGATATAAATAGATATGTAACAGGTACGCTTTTCGACCCAGAATTGCCTCTAAGAGGTTTCAGTCCAGATATGGAAGGCTTCTTCTTTGCAGAAATACATAAACGACATGTTATTCGTTGTATAAGATTCTCCCCTACAACTTAAAAAGAACCGTAGGCTTCTATCTTTAATATTTCCGGAGATATGAATCGAAATGCAACATGTGCGATTTCATTTTTTTATGTTTTTCGTGTTGTTGTAGTCGAGATTTGGAAGGCTTTCCCTTTACGAAAATAGACATTATTCTTTTTGGACAACTGTCCTCTACAAGGGGAAAAAAAACGTAGGCTTTTATCTTTAGGCAATCCGGAGTTATGAATAGAAATGTACCGCCTCGGGCTAGGAGGGTGAAACAACTAATGTATAACAACTATGTATATGGTTACTACACTATTATTAACAAAATGTCCTGAGGTTTCTTATGCACTATCCAGAAGACCCCTTTACCTTCTCACATCTCTAAAGGGAATTCTTTCCAGTGATAATGTCATATTGTAGCCAATAAGAGGCACATGCAGTGAAATGCTAGCTGACAGAAATGCTTCAAACAGGCAATGCATGATATCTGCAGGTATGGTATTCCCATCAGTAGAGTTTTAATCTCCAACTGTGTGGTTTCCTATACGACTTCCCCATCCCTGTGATTCATCAGTGAGGTATGTGTGCGGTGATTCCATTGGCTGGCTGACTCATGTGAGGGCAGGACGGAGCCAAGGTGGGAGGGAGATAGGGTTGTTTCCATCCCTGTGATTCATCAGTGAGGTATGTGTGCGGTGATTCCATTGGCTGGCTGACTCATGTGAGGGCAGGACGGAGCCAAGGTGGGAGGGAGATAGGGTTGTTTCCTGCTATCACCCTAACCCTGTTTATTCATAAGGACACAGCTTGGAGCTATGCTTCATGGCTGAGTTATTATTAACAGAAACCGCAGGTGGAGCCTCAAACATTGGTAATCTCTCTCCCTCCGGCCAATACCGTCTCATTTATTATCGCTGTAAGGCAGGTAACCAGAAACAGAAGGTGTGTGTACATTTTTGCAAGTAAAAGGTTTTCAAAAATATTTTACACTGAGGGGGCGTGGATTTTGGTTTTGGTCCAAATTAGCCTTTTTTACAGATGTATTTTGCATTGATTGGTTGATTTATTGTATGCTACACAAAGATTGCACATTTATGTAATGTCTGGGGACAAACCAAAAAACCCAAAGAACTAATTCTAAGAGTGTTTTACTGTGTCAGCATTTTGTGTTTAAATTTGTGGGGAGCGGTGCCCTTAGTTTTAATCCTGCCGATGAACCTCCCCTCCAAGTTACAGTCTCAGGGGCTGCAGAATGAGTGTGCTTCTCCTCCAGCCTTCAGGTTGTGGTCTGGCTGATGAAACCACGGTCACTGCCAAATGAGACCATAGACCGCTCATGCTGAAGGGCACACTAGGACACTGAGATAGTTGGACCTCAGCTGAAAATATTGTAAAGGTGTTTGTGGGGCAACCTTTCTCACTCCTCAGTACCACAGACAGACGCAAAACGGCACTCAGTCATCTGAATGACGCATTTAGAGGCAGAGATACAACATCAGTACCTTGACTCTCTGTGGGACGTTTGACCTGAGGTCGACTTCCTGAAAACAAACTACCGAACTAAATGAAGATTCTCTCTTCAGTGGCTCATTCGTTGTTTGGGAGGACGCCTTGTCCCAAATATTCTAGCAAACTGTCCCTTTTCTGCTTGTCTTTTGCTATACTCATCTACTCCAGGAAGAGCTTTTCCATCCGCTTCAGGAGTGTTATATTTGTCCATATCTTATTATGCGGACTGGTGAATGCTACAGGGCCTCTGAATGGATTGATGAATGGGATTAGAGTGTTAATGTCTATTATGTTTTTCTTAAACACCGGACAGTGTGGTTCCTCTCAATGGCGCCTGTCTGTCTAATCGCTTCCTGGAACAAGTACATGCATTATGTGGGGAGAGAGGGAGTAGAATTGGGTGTCCTGTAACATCAGTCCGTCTCGCCGTCACAAGGCTTCTGTCTGCGACGGATCGAGGCGGCGATGAAACAACAGAATTCACATACAGCCTACTGAATATCTTTAAAGAGTAACAGCAAACTGCAAAATGCATGAATGAGCATCGCAAGGACTCGTATCAATGGTTAAAAGGCGCTCTTGACCCACACTGTGTAATTTGATATTGTAGCTTTCAGTGACTCACTGTATTCCAGCACCAAACATTATGTGAGTTCTCATCTCCTAAGCTTCAAAACAAGCACTTACATGTATTAATCACAGCCACTCAGCAGGGAATAATTATTGAGCAGATTCACTAAAGAATCCTAATTGTATTTTTATCGAATTAAAATATTCTCAATATTAAATCGTTCCTCTTTTCCCAGGGCCTGCCCTCTTGGCATGTCTATTGTGTGTGTGTGTGTGTGTGTGTGTGGGTGTGATGAGTTTCACCGTGCCTACCCTGGGGTCTTATCAGGGCTGAAATGTGTCGCATGTGTTGACAGTCTGTCAGTGACTCAGCCAGATCACTCTGTCCCCTCTAATGACTCCGGCTCTGACTACCGAGTGACGACTCGGAGAAGCTTCTGGAGCGGTTCCATTGTTCTCTCCTAAATCCTCACAAGGGATCCGGGAGGATCTTGGCTTGCGATCATTCCTCTGCGGTGCTCGGAGACGTGGCTGGCATGCTCTGTGACAGTGCGGGAGGCGGAGGGACAGAGGTCTCGTATTGCTTTAGATGTGTGCCCCCCTGACCCCGTTATTGACTGGCAGAGGCTGCATGTGGGTCACACACACACACACACACTGCCACATCGACCCGTTTTATGTCCGATTTTAGGTCAGCATCAGGCCTTTTCCATTGCGCTGCTACGGCCTCAATGTGCTCCTGTGAAGCATTAGTGAACTGGGTTTTATTGGACTTTTCAGGACTCCAAGGGGGTTTCGTGACACGTCGCCATTGCCGGTATGAACACAACGGAGCCCTTTTCTCTACGGTGACCAAGACAAAACTTCGTTCTCTATTGAGCTCCTCTAGTCACTACCAGTTCACCCTATTACCATACCAAAGAAGACTGTTATTTCGGTCTCCCCCGGACCCGGGGACAAACACAGCGATGTCACTATGCCTGGTGGTGCGGGGACTGGGCCCATGTGGTTTGTGGGCAGTACAGTACATTCCCGCTTTGCAGAGAATTCCCTTTACAGTGGGGGTGGACTGGGAGATCAGCCCGGCCCAGAACACGTGGGACTGGGCACAGAGGAGCTCCACGTCCTGTCCGTGTTCTCTCGGCGCCTCCTTGACCCAGGACATTGCGTTCTCGGCCATCGATGGCCCAACACTTCCGCCGACCCTCTCGTATATTCACCCCCCCTCTTTCCTTTTACCTCAGTCTATAACTGCCCCTTCCTCCTTTCACCTCAGTCTATAACTGCCCCTTCCTCCTTTCACCTCAGTCCATAACTGCCCCTTCCTCCTTTCACCTCAGTCTATAACTGCCCCTTCCTCCGTGTCTCCCCACAGTTTGATCTGTACTATCTGATGACGGCTGTGAATGTATCCCCGAGCCACAGTCCTGTACACAAGCCTTCGGAGTCTCCCGGGGTGGTGGTAGAGTCTCCCGTGGACCGGACTAAGGGTTTCTTCCCTGACGAGTCAGAGCCGCTGCTCCGCTGTGACTCGACCTCCAGCAAAGACTCGGCCCTCAGCCGGACCGGCTCCTTCATTACCAAAGGTGAGCGCCGTCCGGTTTTTCGGTATAGTCGCGTTAGGGCCCGCAACCCTGCTGCACATGTGCTTGCACGTAGCGCCCCCTTCTGGTTACACGGTGCGTCTGATTCCACACACCGGGACGGCAAGCCGTAGAGCTGTAAAAGCCGTAGCTCGCGCGTCAGCCTCACGTGGCCGCCCGGTTTCCCGCCGAACCTCCAGTTGTGACGTTTCTCCTCTCTCCGCCCCTCCTCCGTCACTCGCAGAGAAGAAAGACACGGTGCTGCGTCAGGTCCGGCTGGACTCGTGCGACCTGCAGCCCATCTTCGACGACATGTTGCACATCCTGAACCCCGACGAGCTGCACGTCATTGAGGAGATCCCCATGGCCGAGGACAAGCTGGACCGCCTCTTCGAGATCGCGGGCGTCAAGAGCCAGGAGGCCAGCCAGACCCTGCTGGACTCTGTCTACAGCCATCTGCCTGACCTCCTGTAGTTCCCTCTACTGTACCCCCCTCCCCCCAGATACTATGACCTCCTGTAGTTCCCTCTACTGTACCCCCCTCCCCCCTTATACTATGAGGCACGATGTGGGGATTGCCCCGCTCGCTGTCATGACCCCAAATGGGTTCACTTGGCCGTCCTTTACCCTCGCAGGCGGTGTCTCCCGACTGTGGGTCGGGAGCCTCTTTACCTGTATGTCCCGGCTGGTCTCCACCCATCCCCCCCCCCCACAGCCCCTCGCAGCGAGCCCGTCTGCCTGGAGGGAGGGCGCGAAAGAGGGGACAGGCACCTCCACCCAACCAACATCACCACTATGCTCATTAAACCACTGCTATCGCCCTTGTGTCAATGTAGCTTTGGACAAGTGTTATGCTCACATTATGGAGCTTCTTGTCGGTGTATCAGTCAGTGCTATAAAACCAATATCGACTTGTTCGTAGAAGCAAAGCCACACAGACTCGTCTAACGGAGTCATATTACGACGCGCGCTCATGATGCTCAGTATCTAACATGATTAATAACCCTAGTAATGCACTAAATTCTTGTTCTTTGAGTAACAGAACCGTTTAATATGTATTCATTCTGCCTCACGTGCTTCAGTTGTCTCTATTGAAATGCTGTTTAATATTTTCGCTTATATTTTCTCCACATTTATTTTGATCATTGTGATTTGTAGCATTTTAGCTTCTTGATTTCACAGCAACTATGTTTGTTAGGATTGTACGGGCATTCCGATGTTTCCCAGCTAGGTGTGATAAGACCTTCTTATTGGAAGTGAGATATGCATAGTTGCTACTTATTCTACTTGAATCTGACTGTCACCTTCTGGACTGTGGTAACACACTGAAAACAATGAAGATACACCTATAATTCCGTTTGAATTCCACATGTTCAAAAAGCACCACCAAAAACATTTTGCTGTGAAGGGTCATTATCCAACTGACAGATGCTATGGAAGGAATGCAGCCAAGCCAGTCATATCAAGCTATTCTGGTGCTAGACTCGAACTTAGCTGTTTGTGTGAAATACCGGAAGGACGTAGGGGACTAGATCAGTGGCTACTAAAGTATTCTGAAGTTGTGATGGGTGAAGAAGTACTGCAGAGATAGTTGAAGCTGCTTTAGACTTGGGGAACAAATACATAAGTGCTGTTTGAGAGGCCCACATCTCTGTTGTGTAACAGTGTGAGCTTATAGAGCATACAGTACATGTCTGAAATGTTGAAGATTTAAATACATGTACTCCGATGGCTGTTTGAAAACGTATCACATGTAACCACTAAGTTTACTATTATGTAACCTCTTAAATCAACCAATTAAAGATCATGAGTTTGTATATACTTGTGGGTTGCACTTCCATCACATCTCTCTTAGGTAATATCTAGTACACTAAATAGAGCATTCCCTGGAAAATAAAATGTAATATATGACAGATGTACTGTGTGGAAGTAGTAGGGTTGGTTACTATTTTAATTTGTTATTAAAAAAAAAAAAGAATTGTCTTTAATGGTGCTATGAAGTACTCATACAATGTGAGAAGCTGAATGCAATTCCTCTGTAAATCTCTTCCCAGTCACTAGTGGATGCGAGCAAATACAAAATATTGTTGGTTTATTTGATCCTGTAGGTGTCTTTGTGTTAACACCTTATGACATTTCGAGAAGCAAAGAAACATTCATCATTCATTATCACCTTTTGTTCTAGAAATATAGAGGAAGATGATGTTTGTATATTTTAATTTGTTATTTGTTGAAATTATAATCATAATAGCAACACGATGATGCTCCATGCTTTCCAGTCATTTCACACAGATGTCCTGGATAGGAGCACAGATCCAATGAGGCACTGGGACGTCTTCACCCGCTGAAGTGCCCTTAGATTGCGTTGAGTACTTTCCAAACCAGGCTGTTCTGGTTAGAATGCTGTTATTGTAGCACTGATAGTATTTGGAAAACACTGGGGACATTGGGTGACATGCCAAATAGTTGCCTAAGGGAAATAGAGACACTACTTGTCCTCTCAACCACATTGGTGGAATTGATGGACCGTGACCGTGGTTATATGAAAGGAACATAAAACTGCTAACTACTAATGACCTGTTCATGTGGATTGAGGCTTGGATCTTTTGACCTTTTTCATCTCCTTTGTTTTGAGGTGGAGGAAGAAGTTGCGTTCCTGACGCCAGAATACAAGTTCATTTACTTCCTTGTGAGCTGACTCTTTGTTGCTTATCAGGCCAAGATAAGTTGATTATGTCTGTACAGACACATAATCAGCTGGTTGACGCACTCTAAAGATATGTCTTGGGGAAAACTATTGTCACCCGATCGTCTGAAACAGCGTTAGCTTTCCTTGTTGGCTCAGTGGTATCAGCCAAGTCGGAAAGGTTTGTGTTAAGCTTGCTTAAAAAAGGAAGATTTCAAGAGAGTGGTTGGGGTACCTCCCTGTGTCATTGAATGCAGCGTTGTAGGCTTTCAGCAGGAACTGGGGTTCTCAGTTGATCCTAATGAATGTTTTGGACGTACAGACGGGTGACTAATAAAAGGAAAAATGTGATTTTGATGTATGTAATTTAATTATATATATTGTATATCATGAATCAACAACTTTCTCATGGGGGAAAAGTTAATTATAAACTTGATTGTTTGAATTTATCGTTTGATTATTTAGAAGTTATAATAAACATAATCCTTTTTATCTAGATAAAATAAAAACGGGCTGTTCAGACTCCTGAACTAAGAAATGTTTTAAATCAATGACATAAACATTTTCTGTCCTGTCAACACTTTTACTGATGTTAACCCTGTTATCGATACAAATTCAGAACAAAATGAATATGATTGGAAAATGAAGGATTTAAAACGTACTTGGTTGGTGCTTGGGCTACATTTTAAGTTACACACCTTTCAAATGTGTTTGGTTGCCTAAAAGTATCAATTGCAATTCCATGGTCAAATTAGTTCCACTGTCAATACATTTAAGGATTTCCTCTCTCCTAACAAAAATAAAATCAAAAGTGAAAGAAGAATATTTTATGCCGAGTGCACAAGTATGTGTACAATATGTTCATCATACTGACTGACGCAAAAGAAAGAAAGAAAGGATTATACCTGTTTCACAGGTTCTCTCTCAATATATGCCCTTTACCTTTTAGAATGATGGTAAAGAACGTACTGATTCAGAGCATCTTATTAGAGCATTTATATTAGAGTTAACAGTATTATAGTCCATTCCAGCTAAACAATTGATATACAGTGGATGCAAAAAGTATTCACTTTGGATTAGAGGTTATCACTATGGATTTAAAAAGCAGTTACTTTGGTTTTACTTAACAATAATATTGATTAACGAGGTTTGTAGACGCAAAAATGGATTACATGGAACATATTATATATATTTTACTTGGACTTGTTCATCATAGAGTCTCCTCATGGGTTGTGATGTTATAAGATGGAAGATATTATAGTGATTTTATTTGGACATGTTCATCATAGAGTCTCCTCATGGGTTGTGTTGTTATAAGATGGGAGACTATATGGTGAATTTACTTGGACATGTTCATCATAGAGTCTCCATGTGGGTTGTGTTGTTGTATGGAATACCATACTAGAGTTGGGAAAAGTTGCAGACAACCAGTAAGCAGAATATTGACACAAATATTGTATTATTTTTTCATTCCAGTACTTTTCACGTTCAATTCATTATAGATTTTGTTTGAAAATGTCCAAACATTTATAGATAAAAATAATAATTTCAAGCCTCGTTTTACAGGTATTATATTATAGTACAACATGTTGTACAACAGAATATGCCCTCTGCATCATAGTGCTGTTTGTTTATTTCCTCGTGGGTTCAAAAGCAGTTTGTGTCACGGACAGTCGTGGCCATGAGTTCCAAATGGGCCGTGGGCATTGTCCCCGTACCGTCCGGGGCACCGGGGCAGCAAAGTGATAGCTGGCAGGGGTTTCCAGGTCTCACGGTGCATTCTTGAACAAAAAATGAGGAAACAACCCTACCCATACACCTTAACAAGACAAAATATACACAGTATGAGGTGCTTTCTCTATCGTTTTACCAGACTTCCTGGTTGTGTGATTACAAATACTTTGATGGCTTCAAGATGAACTGAATAGAATCCTGCCTCTAAATTATACATTACTTTATTTAAACAATGACACAACTTGTTCTCTTACTCATATTCCCTTACTTCGTTATCTGAATAGTATTAACTAGTCTAGTGGGGGGGGGGTAGTACTGAGACTTGAGAATGTATGAGGAGATAACAGGTCAATGCGAACTGATAAACCATAAAGAAAAGTTAACTGCATGTGTCGTCTAGTCATCATTGCTTGTATTTATGCTAGTAATTCAGTAAACATCCTTACATATGGCCCATTTAACTGGTTATTCAGGAACCTTGTGATAAGTTGAGGAAATGTTTTAAACAAAATCATGTCCAATTGATATGCTATGTGTAAATAAATACAAAGGAGTATTAAGGAGAACTATATCACCTTTTCAACAAGTCTTTCTCCTGGTAAAGGTGTTCAACACAGAGGAGAACTCACATTATTTGAGAGGAAAAAGAGCAGGTGAGTCAAAAAACACAACTTGTAACCAGTAAATACAATTATTTAAACCATGACTTGACCAACTGCATAGGAACCTATGGATTTTACCAGCATAAAGACCCCTTAAGGCCTGCCATTTTGCATTTTCAGGTACTATGCATTTTGTGAAAAACACCTACATAAGTGATTTGTCATTTGACATGGTCATGAACAGGAAAACTCTCAGAACTTTTCAGAATAGCTTGTTGTCTTTCTTAAACATTAAGTATTTTGTAAAAATGCTAAACACCAAATGTATTGCAGCAATAAATACACTGCGAGCCAGTGTAAACAATGAAAGTTTCCCAATTATTATAAATAGCAGAACACAAATCATTGGTGTTAACATCACTACTGGTAATATTTGATTTTATATATAATTTAAAGTATTTTAATTGAAATGTCTCTGGCAGTTTCACCAGTTTGCTCTCTAAATGGAACTGGATTCCAGTGCAAATGTGAGAACCAATATCAATGGTCATGTGACCAGTGTCTCTCTTATGGAAGATGTGATAACACTACATCTGACACATGTGGATGTATCAACGCTGTTCCTCCAGACGAATGTTACTGTCAGTCGGTTCTTCAGCAAAGTAAGATCCTACATTTTGGCATTTTGATTAAAACCATAATTTATTACAGTCCTTCATTAAACAATACCCTTTATTTCAACCTATAGACTTTACATCATGTCCAACCACTACAGCATCTCCAAAAATGTCACTTATATTGGGTGACATTTCTATAAGTTTCTTCCTCTCCCATCAATTCACTGTCTTTCTCTCTACTGTTAGCTGAAACACCTGAGCCAACAACCCAACTGACCACTGTTACCAGTAAGTATAATTAACATCTGGAAAAGCCGACAGTTACCCTAAGTCCACAAATGTTTGATGTTAAAGCACTTGCTGACATTTCTATAACATTCTTCCTCCTTTATCCGCTCACTGTCTTTCTGTCCGCTGTTAGATGCTACAACCCTTGAGCCAACTTCACAAGCGACCCCCCTTCCCAGTAAGTATAATACACATCTAGAAAACCGATAGGTAACTTACCATATGTCCCTAAACTTTTGATGTTAAAGCACTTGGTGACTTTTCAATACCCCTCCACCCTGGCTTTTTGATTAAAACCATTATTTATTACAGTCCTTCATTAAACAATACCCTCTCTTTCCACCTATAGACTTGAATCTTCTATCCCTGTCATTTTCTATCATCCTTTCACTGTACTTCCTGTCATTGTAGATGCAACACATCCGACCACTGTTACTAGTGTGTATAATTAACATCTGGCACTAGTATTTTATCAGAAGTCCACAAACTTTGTGTTTATTCTGCTTGTATTATTGTTTTCCTTCTTTTTTGTTACAAAGACTACGTTGTTATTAATATCATTCCAACTGAACGAGACATTCACAGCTGACTTATATATATATATACAGTGGGGAGAACAAGTATTTGATACACTGCCAATTTGCAGGTTTTCCTACTTACAAAGCATGTAGAGGTCTGTAATTCTTATCATAGGTACACTTCAACTGTGAGAGACGGAATCTAAAACAAAAATCTAGAAAATCACATGTACACACGGCAGTAGGGATTTTGGCGCACTCCTCCTTACAGACCTTCTCCATATCCTTCAGGTTTCGGGGCTGTCCCTAGGCAATACAGACTTTCAGCTCCCTCCAAAGATTTTCTATTGGGTGCAGGTCTGGAGACCGGCTAGGCCACTCCAGGACCTTGAGATGCTTCCTACGGAGCCACTCCTTAGTTGCCCTGGCTGTGTGTTTTGGGTCATTGTCATGCTGGAAGACCCAGCCACGAACCATCTTCAATGCTCTTACTGAGGGAAGGAGGTTGTTGGCCAAGATCTCGCGATACATGGCCCCATCCACCCTCCCCTCAATGTGGTGCAGTCGTCCTGTCCCTTTTGCAGAAAAGCATCCCCAAAGAATGATGTAACGAGTTCAAACAGGTGCAGTTAATACAGGTAATGAGTGGAGAACAGGAGGGCTTCTTAAAGACAAACTAACAGTTCTGTGAGAGCCAGAATTCTTACTGGTTGGTAGGTGATCAAGTACTTATGTCATGCAATAAAATGCAAATAATTATTTAAAAATCATACAATGTGATTTTCTGGCTTTTTTTTATTCCGTCTCTCACAGTTGAAGTGTACCTATGATAAACATTACAGACCTCTACATGCTTTGTAAGTAGGAAAACCTGCAAAATCGGCAGTGTATCAAATACTTGTTCTCCCCACTGTATATGAAAACCTTTTTATTTATTTTGTCCTTTCATTAACATTATATATCCTCACCACCTTTATTGATGTTTCTACCCAACTGCTGATCCAACACCAGCAGAAACTATACCTTCAACAACTACAGCAACCACTCAACAATCCACATCAAAATAAACTACAACAAATGCAATACCAGCTAGTATACATACAACTATTTAGATTTGTAATTTTTTTTACGTTTTAGCGATCTTTTCCAAGATTCAAAATATAATGTTTTAATGAATACAATTTTGCTAAACAATATTTGTACTAAACAATAATTGTACTAAAATGAATTATGAAGACTCAAGGAGACATTCGGCAGCAGCGTGCTTACATGTAAAATGTGACGCTATTTCATGGTTCCTCTCTGAACTAGGCAATACGTGGCCAAGTAGGATGTTTTGTTGAAGTCAATGCTATTTGATAGTTGTATTTAATGAATCACTTCTTGTGGTAAAAAGTTTGTATGCATATGATTTAAAGATACCATCGTTGTAGTTCACAACAAATTTAATATTTCTTACAAATGTTCTGCTCTTAGGTAGTTAATACATGAATCAAAATGTAATTGTTGGCCTGTTCATTCTATGCACAGGTCTGTTTTTTATATTGGGATTGACGCGTTTGATGGCAAGCCTACCCATGAAGACTATCCAGATGTTTGTTCAGACAAGGACCCGGTTAAGAAGGTCTAGTGCTTAGGAACCTTTTATTCTGTTCATTGTGTGTGTGTGGGATCTGATCACCCCACCTGTGCGGTAGGACAGTTGTGTGTATGTGTTGTATCAGAAAGTATATATTTTGATTTCTTTTAAGATGTTCAACCTTGAGAAAGTAAGTGTGGTGCACCCAGGTGATTGAAATTAATTTATTTGTTTTCAGTTATTTATATCTATGTTACATTTTGGAGTACACACCTCCTGGTCTCTAGTTTGTTGTATAACATCCTCACTGCTCCCTCCAAGCATTGTGTGTTCCATTGTGCTGTTAGTGTGCTAGACTAAGCATATACCACATAAGGCTGAAGTTATTTTGCTACCTTTTTGCCAGCTATTCAGTCTTTTTTAGCTAGCTAGCTAATTGGACATATCTTTGTTTATGTATTTGGGAGATGGCCAGCTAAGTACTGGGGGATAATCTGTGTTAATTTACTGCCAGTACACAGCTGGACACGGCTGCTGCGACATTACAATTTATTTTCAACTGTACATTCTACTGAACGATGTTGCGTATACATGGGGTTGGAGTGAAAACAACCTGGACCATAGCTCTCCAGAACCAGTGTTGGAGATATTAGCAAAAGTGTAATTCGTGTGATTCGTCTTACTGAATGTCTGGCGTAAGACGGGGGGGGGGGGGGGTGGTAGCTGTTCTGTATCTAATATCTAAAAATAACAATAAGCGACAATACAGCCTGAACTAAACTAAAAGCAATATAAACAGTAATAAACAAAAAATGCAGAGCGTATGCAGAGCCATTGGCATTGCAACCTTCCTCTGCGAGCCAACAACACATTTGTTTATTATTACTAATGAGTAGAATAAACATCTTGAATACTGGTACAGCTACTTTAACAAAAGTCCTTATACTATTGATTTTAATGCACTTGGTGTAACCTATATGCCTTCCTCTTATCATTTTGTTGTCACCACATACCACACTGGACCCAACAACACAACTCTGTGTACATTTTTGGAATATTGACCAGGTATTTTCTGTTGTTGAGGCCTCTAGTGTGCATAGATGTACAGCACGTCCACTCTAATTACCAAGTCAGGTTATTTTTCACTGTGCATTCATTTATCACTGTTCACCTGAAGTTGTGTTGTAAAACACAAGGTCTTTTGACCAGAAACATCAAGTGAGTATTTATTTTCTCAGGGTGGACTGACTCGTGTTCACCTGTGCTCAGGTGTATCTACGCTCCACTCATCCGAAGGAGTAAAGAATTAAACCTGTTAAACCAGAGCAGCTGCTTTCTCACAGTCAGTCCCTTACCATATTTCAGGAAGTTTCATCTTAATGTTCTCTCCCCCTAGTCCACAAGGAGGTAGCGACAGTAAGGTAAATGGTTGTTGCTCTGGGTTTGGAGTTTCCCAGCGACCACTTTTTAACCTATAAAGTAAAGAGAAGCAAGGTAAGTCAGTTTTCTTTGTGAAATTATTCATTAGGTTGATGCTGAAGAACTAATTAATGAGTTCAATGTTAAACAGATTTTAGAGGCAGAAATGGATTACTTGGGAGTTATAATGGGGATTTTACTTTAGAATTACACATGGTTTATGTGTTAATTTACGGCCAGTTCACAGCTGGACACCAGACACAGCTGCTGCGACAGCAACCCCACGTTACAATTTCTTTTGAATTGTACATTTTACTGAACGAGTTTGCGTATACATGAGGTTGGAGTGAAAACAACCTGGACCGTATCTCTCCAGAACCAGGGTTGGAGATATTAGCAAAAGTGTATATGCTGTGACGGAGTCTGTGTATTGATCACTGTCACCTTCAGCTGTGACAAAGAACATCTGCCAGTTTGTGGTTTCGAAGCAATATTGGAGGGTGATAGTGGATTCCTAATTCCAGCGTTGAACCGCTCAAAACACCGGTTTTTCCTGTTTTAGATATTGTCTGTAGATTGGGAAGAGAAGAATGGAGGTGTGATTCGTTTTACCGAATGTCTGGCGTAAAGCAGGGGGGGGGTGTAGCTGTTCGGTATCGAATGTCTACAAATAACAATTGACAAGAATTAGCTCTCCACGGGTTAGTTAATTCCATTAATGATTCCGTAAAGGTCCTCCAGCGGGTATGTAGACTGCTGTGATAATTAATTCTCGAGAAAGGTAGTAGAGTCGTACTTTTCGGTCGTACTTACATACAGTAAATGTAATCTTAATTTTCTCTCTCCATAGTCCACAAGAAGGTAGCGACAGTTAGGTAAATGGTTGTTGCTCTGGGTTTGGACTTTCCCAGCGACCACTTTTAACCTATAAAGTAAAGAGAAGCAATGTAATTCAGTTTTCTTTGTGAAATTATTCATTAGGTTAATGCTGAATAACTAATTAATGAGGTCAATGTTAAACAGATTTTAGAGGAAGAAATGAATTACATGGGAGTTATAATGGGGATTTTACTTTAGAATTACACATGGTTTATGTTGTGACCGACCTCGGAGAGATTGGTTAAGTTTTTAGCATTGAAGGGGGTATGACAGACATACATCAGAATCGGCTTTATTACCAAGTAGGTTTACACATACAAGGAATTTGCTTCGGTGCTCTGGGGCATGACCGAAAACACAGTGGTATAACACATTTATTTAATTAAAGGAATAATCTTTCACGAATAATCAAGTTAGACCAAGACCATGATCACTACATCAAGCAATCTGTTTTTATTGAATAAAACCCCACAAGTCACCTTTCTCTTGAAAATACATACAAAATGTGAATGCTTCCGTTATTTACTTAATGAACAAAGTTTTATGCATTACCATTATGGTTCAAGCGCAATGCGCAGCAGGTTTATTGACAGAAACAGTTCCAAAACGACTACAAAAAGGAATAGTCCAAAAGTAAGTCCAAAAACTACACTGGGACTTCCACGAGCGTTGAATAGAACACAGGCAGACGTTGAAGAGTGTCAGACAGTATCGACTATTCAAAGGCGAAGCAGATAGTCTAAATAATCCAAAAACCCAAAGAGAAAGGCTGAAGTACAAAAGGAGGAGGCAAGAATCCAGGTCAAAAGGCAGAATCCCAGACCATTGTAAGCAGTAATGGGCTATGCATACACGCTCCACACTGTTCCGATCTTTTCGACACTGTTCCGACACTCACTTTGTCGGTTCCGAAACATGTCAAGTAACCCTGACTGCCTCAGGCATTGAAATGAGTTGTGGCAATATCAACAACTTTGAAGATTGAAATGGTTAGTTAGCTGTGTGACAGTTGTTTGACGTTAGTCTGGTTGGTAGAAACTCGTTTTAAAGTGATTGATGCAAAGCGCAGGCTTCAATCGTTCTCCGGGACGATTTCAAACACCGGGCTCGATTTTAAAGTACAAAACGTTTCATTTTGAATCTCTTCAATAGTGATGTGTAGGGTTGTTCACTACTGAGTATCCCTTGTTTAAATCTTGTCAACAACAAAAACATATTTATTGTTGTTGAAATAATATATAATTCACTGCAAAAGGATAAATATGAATAAAACCATTTTCACCGACACGCTTTTATCGCCCAAAACATTATCATGTTAAGAGAGAAGAGGGATACGAATCCCACATAGTATTTTTTAAATGGCGCACACAGATACCTAACCCTTTCTCAAAAAAGTTTCTCTACACTATTTTCACAACTTTTTTTATAGCTCTTCCTGATTTTTCTTAACTCCTCTGCATTGTTTCCCCACAACAGGAATGGCAGTATCACAGAACACGCTGGGCATCTTTGTCATCCTGATGACCTGCTATATTCTGGAAACAAAGGAATTTATTGACATTTCAAGCTTCCTTTCACAGGTATTATATTATAGTACAACATGTTGCCCAACAGAAATGTGGGAAGTAAAGGTCAAGATCCTCAATATGCCCTCTGCATCATAGTGCTGTTTGTTTATTTCTTCGTGGGTTCAAGAGCAGTTTGTGTCACGGGCAGTCGTGGCCATGAGTTCCAAATGGGCCGTGGGCATTGTCCCCGTACCGTCCGGGGCACCGGGGCAGCAAAGTGATAGCTGGCAGGGGTTTCCAGGTCCCACGGTGCCCCAGCAGCTCTTGTGGTTGGTCAGACACTTCCAGCTGGCTTAAGTTGACAGGCGAGCAATCGATTCCTCCAGCATGATAGGGGCCTACAGTGACCAAAACGCAGTTTTAGCTTGGGCCGGTTTAACAAGTGCTTCCATTGTTTACATGTAATCAGTTACCGTTGTGGCCACTTTAACTTGCATTGACTTGTCCCCAATGATGACTGTCAAATTCATGTCCAGCCAAGTCATCAGCAAGACTCAACCAATCGTGGAAAAGAAAATGCTCTACTGCTTTTTTTAAAACATATGGGACATACATACACTTTTTCACAAAGTGATTTTACGAAGCAAATATAGTAGATATGTTTTTCATTATTCAGCCTGAGGCTAAAACAAATTCAAATACAGAGCAGAAAAGATTGTACCTGCATTCTTGAACAAAAAATGAGGAAACAACCCTACCCATACACCTTAACAAGACAAAATATACACAATATGAGGTGCTTTCTCTATTGTTTTACCAGACTTCCTGGTTGACTAGTAGTGTGATTACAAATGCGTTGATGGCTTCAAGATGCACTGAATAGAATTCTGCCTCTAAAGTATACATTACTTCATTTAAACAATGACACGACTTGTCTCCTTCTCTTTCCTTACTTCTCTTCCTAAAGTAAGTATGAGGAGATTACAAGGCAATGCGAACTGATAAACCGGCAAATGTTAACTGCGTATGTCTTCTGGTCACCATGGCTTGTATTGATGCTAGTGATTCAGTAAATGTCCTTGCATATGACTCATTTAACTGGTTATTCAGGAGCTTTGCGATAAGTTGAAAACAATTTTGAAACAGAAGCCTATGCAAATTGATATGCTATGTGTAAAAAAGATTACAAAGAACTATATCAACTCTCTAAAAAATGTAGATACTGACTGACTTTCTCCTGGTAAAGGTGTTCAACACAGAGGAGAACTCACATTATTTGAGAGAAAAAAGGGCAGGTGAGGCAAAAAACACATGACTTGTAACCAGGAAATACAACTATTTAAACCATGACTTGACCAACCGCCTAGGAACTTATTAATTTTACTTCTCTCTTTCCTCTAATTCCAGTCTTTCCATTACCAGTGAATCAGTGGAACTACATTATTGACATCGAAGTCAATGTGTCAGCTGTTGAAACCATACAGCAAATTAAGTCAGCTGTAAATTCAAGTCTTCCATTTGTTATAAACAACACCACTGGAATCTCTGAAATTGACATCACCACTGGTAATTATACTAGTGATAAGCTTTGCTTTTCTAATTGTCCCACCACAATTAGTTTTGGAAAATAATCTGGAACAGTCTCTGCATTTACAAAATAACACTCACAAGCAAATGGTGACACATATCAAACATTTGGTCATGTTAGGAAAATGTGTCATGTCCCGACACTCATCTCACCTATATTTAGACATTTCTCCTCACAAGACACAAACCAAAGTAATGAACCCTTAAGGCCTGCCATTTTGCATTTTCAGGTACTATACATTTTGTGAAAAACCAACTACATAAGTGATTTGTCATTTGACATGGTCATGAACAGGAAAACTCTCAGAACTTTTCAGAATAGCTTGTTGTCTTTCTAAAACATTAAGTATTTTGTAAAAATGCTAAACACCAAATGTATTGCAGCAATAATTACACTGAGAGCCAGTGTGAATAATGAAAGTTACCAAATTATAATGTATAGCCTAACACAAATCATTGGTGTTAACACCACTACTGGCAATACTTTATTGTGTTTATTATTTCAATTATTTTAACTAAAATGTCTAAATCTACTGCAATTTCATCAGTTTGCTCTCTAAATGGAACTGGATTCCAGTGCAGATGTGAGAACCAATATCAATGGTCATGTGACCAGTGTCTCTCTTATGGAAGATGTGATAACACTACATCTGACACATGTGGATGTATCAACGTTGTTCCTCCAGATGGAAGGTACTGCCAGTCGGTTCTCCAGCAAAGTAAGAACCTACACTCTGGCATTTTAATTAAAATCATAATTTCTTACAGTTCTTCATTAAGCAATACCTTCTCTAATTTCTTCATTAAACAATACCCTCTCTCCTTCAACCAATAGACTTTACATCATGTCCAACAACTACAGCATCTCCAACAACAGGTACTATTAAACCATATTGGTAAAACAAAAAGAAAGGTACATTTGAAAACACACTGCAAAGGAAACAATAAAATAAAGGCTGTATTTAAAAATAAAATAGGCCTACATTGAAGCTTTTTAGCTTTTTGGCTGGTTAATTCTAGAAATTGTTTTTTTCTATTTTGCTAACTCGTTTTCGCAAGCAACTTTAAGGGAACATTCGTTAGTATGTTGTGGGGCAGTGAATGAATGTGTTAGGATTTCGTGGATAAATCATATTGGGCTCTTCATTAAGATTGTTACGTTTCTGTGCCTTCAGTTCGGATTGAACTGGGTATCTGTCCTTAAAGGATGTGTCCTTTGTCTCGTAGTGGCGCTTCACGTTGCTGCTTTTTATCGCCAAGGTCTCGGAACATATTAAAACATATTAGTTTTGAACTAACCGTGGAAAGAATGAACAAATAAGAGTCAGTCCACATTAAAAGTTTAGTTTTTTAGTAGCTATTCAAATTAGTGGGTTTGGTTTAGGAAAGTAATTAAGGTTCACTGTGAAAGTACTTACCCATTGCATGGAAAACCGTACCAGAACTGCTTTCATATTACACAGTAGTGTATTATCTATTGAACAACTGACAGAATCACTTTCTGTTACAGATTCAACAATACCATCAACTCTTTACATTTACATGATTGAAATTGAGCTGAATATCACAGATGTTGCAGCAATAAAAACACTGAGAGCCAGTCTGGGAAATGCAAGTTACCCTGTTACATTGAATAGCCTGACACAAATCATTGGTGTTAGCATCTCTACAGGTAACACTTTAATTAAGTGCACAAATGTGTATGTTTTTTAAAGAACAATGAGTATTTTAATTGAAATGTCTAAATCTAATGTCATTTCACCAGTCTGTTCCCTAAATGGAACTGGATTCCAGTGCAGATGTGAGAACCAGTATCAATGGCCATGTGACCAGTGTCTCACGTATGGAAGATGTGATAACACTACATCTGACACATGTGGATGTATCAACGCTGTTCCTCCAGATGGAAGTTACTGCCAGTCGGTTCTCCAGCAAAGTAAGAACCTCCACCCTGGCATTTTGATTAAAATCATAATTTATTACAGTCCTTCATTAAAAAATACTCTCTCTTATAACCTTTATAGACTTTACATCATGTCCAACCCCTACAGCATCTTCAACAACAGGTAACGTAGAAAAATGTCACATGCACTTTCACATGATATTGGATAACCTTCAGTCAATTATAAATATGATTCTTTTACAGCCAATATTATTGCATAGAGCACTCAGTCTCCAGGATAATTTTGAAACCTCTTTTTATACAATCCAAAGTCAATGTCAAAGTCTTTTATTGTCAAATACACAAAATAACAGTGAATGAGCAATGAAATTCTTATGACATGGCGCACGACATCTACGCAGTGGTATATGTAAAGAAATAAGAGATATGCAGAGCTATTTTCAGTGCGACCTTCCTCTACGGCACACCAAAAAGAATCAACAACAAACATATATTATAACGCTTTTTTCCTACAGACTTTACAGCATCTGCCACAACAGCACAGAATAATACCGCTTCCCCAACGACCCAAGTGCCCACTGTTACCAGTAAGTAGAATAACATCTGGAGTACTGGAGCAGTAAGAGAAGTACACACATTATTGATGTTCATGCACTTGAGGTATGTTTCTATACCCTACTTCCTTTCTCATCAATTCACTGTCATTCTCTTCATTGTCGATGCTTCTACACTGAGCCATTGACACAACTTAGTTACTACCACAGTTGTATAATTCAAATCTGTAAAACTAGCAGAGTAAAAATCCCAGAAGTTACAATACAATTAATGTTAATGCGCTTGTTGCATTTAATATATTTTGTATTCTTTCTTATCCTTTCACTGTTATCTTCTCTCCACTGTTAGATGCTACAGCATTTGAGTCAACAACACAACTGACCATGGTTACTAGTAAGTATAATTAACATCTGGAAAACAGACAGTTATCCTATTATACAACCACAAACGTATGTGGTTAAAACACATGATGACTTTTTTATACCTCTCTTCCTGTCTCATCCTTTCACTGTTCTTCTCACCACTATTAGATGCTACAACCCATGAGCCAACTACACAAGTGACCACTGTTCCCAGTAAGTAATTGTGGGAATTAAAATCATCACTGGTAAACCCAAACTACTAATCAATATCATTAACAACCAGAGAACTGTCAGTTTCTTCAAATGAGGTGTCATGTCCTGGCTGGGAGCCCCTAGCCTACTCTATGCTTTGGGGCTCTCAGTCAGGGCATATCAGTTAGAGAGGCCTCTAGCCCTCTCTATGCCGCTGTAGGCTCCCCAGTCAGAGCAGCTGTGTTCAGTTGACTCTGATTGGGGAGCCTACTTAGGCTAGGCATCAGCCACACAATAGGTGTGGTTGATTGTTTGTGTATCGCAAAGTTCACGCTTTGTCCTTTGTTTAATTCAATTCTCATGTGGATACGCTGCACGTTCTTTGTATTTAGTTTAGTTTTGTTTGCTGCTCGTTACAGCACCTTTACTTTACGTTTACTGTTCATGTAGTGTTGTTTTGTGCTTATTGGATTAAATTCACCTTTTCTTTATAAAATGTCTGCTTATGGTTCTGCACCCCACCGCAACCGTGACATGAGGTCCACATACTGCTGACGTTAATGGACTTGTTGTAATTTCTATACCTCTCTTACTCTGTCGTCATTTCACTGTCCTTCTGTTAATTGTAGCTGATTCATTTATTAACATCTACAAATCAGACAGTTACTCTATCATATGTAAACAAGGTACTGATGTTAAAGCAAATGGTGACATTTCTATACCTCCCTACCTATCTTATCCATTCACTCTTCTTTTCTCCTCTATAAATGCTACAAATCCTGAACCAACAACACAAGTGGCCACAGAAACTGTAAATGTAATTTGTGAATAAAATCTAAAAAGCTAAGTTTATTTGTATTTGGGAAATATTGTACGTAAATGTGTGTTCATTCTGAATAAAAGTGCTTACACGATTGCGTTATACACCATAACGGTACTGCTTTCATACTGACAGTAAAGTACTATATTTATTTAACCACCAATTAAAACGTTCTGCTCTGTTACAGATTCAACAGTACCAGCAACTCTTTACATTTACATGATAGAAATTGAGCTGAATATCACAGATGTTGCAGCGATAAATACGTTGAGAGCCAGTCTGGGAAATGCAAGTTACCCTGTAACAATGAATAGCCTGACACAAATCACTGGTGTTAGCATCTCTACAGGTGATACTTTAATAAAACCTGCAAATGATTGTGTATGTTTTTATAAAGATTAATTGAGTATTTTAAATGATATGTCTAAATCTAATGTCATTTCACTAGTTTGTTCCCTAAATGGAACTGGATTCCAGTGCAGATGTGAGAACCAGTATCAATGGCCATGTGACCAGTGTCTCACGTATGGAAGATGTGATAACACTACATCTGACACATGTGGATGTATCAACGCTGTTCCTCCAGATGGAAGTTACTGCCAGTCGGTTCTCCAGCAAAGTAAGAACCTACACCCTGACATTTTGATTAAAATCATAATTTATTACAGTCCTTCATAAAACAATACCCTCTCTCTTTCAACCTACAGACTTTACATCATGTCCAAATACTACAGCATCTCCAACACTAGGTAACAGAAAAACCTCACTTATATTGTGTGACATTTCAATAAGTTTCTTCCTCTCTCATTATTTCACTGTCTTTCTTTCCACTGTTAGCTGTAACACTTGAGCCAACAACCCTACTGACCACTGTTACCAGTAAGCATAATTAACATCTGGAAAAACAGACAGTTACCCTAAGTCCACAATTGTTTGATGTTAATGCACTTGCTGACATTTCTATAACATTCTTCCTCCTTTATCCGCTCACTGTCTTTCTGTCTGCTGTTAGATGCTACAACGTTTGAGCCAACTTCACAAGCGACCCCCCTTCCCAGTAAGTATAATACACATCTAGAAAACCGATAGGTAACTTATCATATGTCCACAAACGTTTGACGTCAAAGCACTCGGTGACCTTTCGCTACCCCCTCTGCCTGTCATCCATTCACTGTCCCAATCCAATCTTAAAAACCAAGTGAGTTAGGTTTTGGATCCCTTAAAGGATATTTTTGTCACTCCCTCACTCAGAGATATACCCTCTTCTTGGCCAACACTGCTTATGCGGTCCTGCAAAAACATCACTGCAATAAATTAATAAACCAAACAAGGTAGCCTACTAACCCTGTCACCCTAAAGCTAACTAGATAAAGTTGATGGCAGATATAGCCTATAAACAGAAGTCTAATAGTCTAAAACTATAGATCTTAAAAAGCATGATATTATTTCTGTACCTGTATTTCTTTCTCATCCATTCACTGTTTTTCTCTCCACTGTAGATGCAACAACACTTGAGCCGATATCATACATAGTCATAGTAACTAGTAAGTATTATCAACATCTAGAAAAATGGCACAGTTAATTAAGCAGAACTACATCAACTATTGATTCTAATGGACTTGTTGTATCTAGGATGCCTAACATCCTCTCTGATCATTTCATTGTACTTCCTGTCATTGTAGATGCAACAACACCTGAGCCAACAACACTACTGACCACAGTTACCAGTAAGTATAATTAACATCTGGAAAACTGGCACTGGTATTTTATCAGAAGTCCATAAATGATTGATCTTTATAGGCATGGTATTATTTCTATACCTGTAATTCTGTCTCAATCATTCACTGTTTTCTCTCCACTTTAGATGCAACAATACCTGAGTCAACAATACAACTGACCACAGTTACCAGTAAGTATAATTAACATATGTGAAAGTGGCACAGTTATTTCAACAGAAGTCCATAAACTATTGATGTTGATAGAATTGTTGTAATTTCTATACCTGTAATTCTCTCTCATCCATTCACTGTACATCTCTCCACTGTAGATACAACAGTACTTGGGCCAACATCACAGTTAACCACAGTTACTAGTACGTTTATTCAACATCTGGAGTAGTGGCACAGTTTTTTTATCAGACTCCCATAATCTATTGTTCTTAATGGACTACATAAACTGTTGATGCTAATGGACTTCTTGTATTAAAGAATTATCAGAAATCCGTTTTCATTCAGAACTGAAGTGCTTATACCATTGCATGATAAAACATTACAGTACTGCTTTCATATTGACAGTAAAGTACTGGAATTTTAACCAATCTGTTTTGTTACAGATTCATCAATATCAGCAACACTTTACATTTACATGATTGAAATTGAGCTGAATATCACAGATGTTGCAGCAATAAATACTCTGAGAGCCAGTCTGGCAAATGCAAGTTACCCTGTAACATTGAATAGCCTGACACAAATCACTGGGGTTAGCATCTCTACAGGTAATATTTTAATTTGGTGTGCAAATTAGTGTGTGTTTTTTAAGGTTAATTTATTATGTTAATTGAAATGTCTAAATCTAATGTCATTTCACCAGTCTGTTCCCTAAATGGAACTGGATTCCAGTGCAGATGTGAGAACCAGTATCAATGGCCATGTGACCAGTGTCTCACATATGGAAGATGTGATAACACTACATCTGACACATGTGGATGTATCAACGCTGTTCCTCCAGATGGAAGTTACTGCCAGTCGGTTCTCCAGCAAAGTAAGAACCTACACCCTGGCATTTTGATTAAAACCATATTTTATGAAAGTCCTTCATTAAGCAATACCCTCTCTTTTTCAACCTATAGACTTTACATCATGTCCAACCACTACAGCATCTCCAACCACAGGTGACAGAAAAACCTCCCTTAAAAAAAATGTTGCATGATGTTGGTTATCACAAACTTAGTTTTATAGTAAGCATTTCTTTCAATTGTTTTCCATCCCTCAAAGGATATTTCTGTCACTCCCTCACTCAGAGATATACACTGTTCTTGGCCAACACTGCTTATGCGGTCCTGCAAAAACATCACAGCAATAAATTAATATAACAAATAAGTTAGCCTACTAACCCTGTCACCCTAAAGCTAACTAGATAAAGTTGATAGCAGATATGGCCTTTGCATTAGTTATATAGACTGGGTCAAAACCTGACCAACAATGAGAACAGAATTGCAAGTAATAAGTAATGAAATGATTACACCTTACTACAAAGCTGCTTGGAACATTAATTCATTTCCTAATGCATGAAATCCAGTAAAGAGTTTTTTCTTAACTGAGTTAAGTGAATCTTTTACAGTAGCTAACTGAATTTGTCACAATGAACAATATTATATGTTTCAACCACCTTTGATGCTTTTCAGCAATCCCACCTAACAATGTAATTCTTTCTATTATAGACTATATTACACCACATAACACAACAGATCAGAATGTAAAACTTTACCACTAAACCCAAACATATACAGATACCAGTAAATATAATTAACATCTTGAGAACTGTCCGTTTTTTCAAAAGAGGTCCACATACTGTTGATGTCAATGGACTTGTTCCTCTCTCAGCATTGTCCTCTTCATTGTAGGTGTTACAACACTTGAGCCCACAACACAAGAGACGACTTTTACCAGTGAGAATAACTGACATCTTTAAAACTGTTACCATTACTTTAACAGATGCCGACACTTCATGTTAATGCAAGTTTTTTTCTATATCTATTTTTCTCTCTCATCCTTTCGATGTTGTTCACTCAACTGAAGATGCAACAACACCTGAGTCAACAACACAACTGACCACAGTTGTTAGTAAGTATAATTAGCCTCTAGAATAAAAAGCTGCTACTCTAACACAAAAACACATAGCATTGATGTTAATAGACTAAAATGGACTGTTCTTCTCTCCAGTGTAGATGCTACAACAATTGATCCAACATCATACATAGTAACAGCTACAAGTATTATCAACATCTAGAAAAATGGCACAGTTATTTTAGCAGAACTACACAGTTATTTTAGCAGAGCCAACAACACAACTGACTACAATTACTAGTATGTATTATAAACATCTGGAAAAGTGCCACAGCTATTTTATCAGATGTTGAAAAAACTATTGATCTAAATAGGCTTTGTATTATTTCTATACCTGTAGCTATCTCTCTCATCCATTCACTGTTTTTCTCTCCACTATAGATGCAACAACATTTGAGCCAACATCATACGAAGTCACAGTTACTAGTAAGTACTATCATTATCTAGAAAAATGGTAACAGTTATTTAAGAAGAACTGCATGAACTATTGATGTTAACGGACTTGTTGTATCTAGGATACAAGCAATTCCCTCCCATTTTTTCATTGTACTTCCTGTCATTGTAGATGCAACAACACCTGAGCCAACAACACAACTGACCACCGTTACCAGTAAGTATGATTAACATTTGAAAAAGTGGCACATTTATTTCAACAGACGCCCCTAAACTATTGATCTTAAAAAGGCTTTGTATTATTTCTATACCTGTAATTCTCTCTCATCCATTCAGTGTTTTTTTCTCCACTATAGATGCAACAACCCTTGAGCCAACATCATTTGTAGTCACAGTTACTAGTAAGTATTATCAACATCTAGAAAAATGGCACAGTTATTTTAGAAAAACTACATAAACTATTGATGTTAATGGACTTGTTGTATCTTTGATACAAGTCATTCTCTCGCATCCTTTCATTGTACTTCCTGTCATTGTAGATGCAACAACACCTGAGCCAACAACACTACTGACCACTGTTACTAGTGAGTATAATTAACATCTGGAAAAGTG
>JACXGK010004359.1:0-38746 GCA_016801125.1 Novumbra hubbsi | reverse complement strand
CCCCCCCCCCCCCCTCCCTTTCATTGCTGTTGGATCTGTAAGGTTTCCTGGGCCACAACTTCTCATATTATGAAGAAATGTATTATATAACATTCTTGGGCATGAATCAACTTAAAGCCTTTGGGTCATGGCACACGTTTAGCACAGATGTAGTCTAATCCTGGTGTAAATCAAACAGACTCAACTGAACGCTAATAGACATACACATTGGGCCAAAGAAAACGGCATTTCACCTGGATAGCCGTTTTTATCAATGTCAGTGGCTCCACGCAGGGTGAAGCCAAACTGTGCCGGCAAGGTTTTGGACTGGAAAGGACTCTCAATGACCTGGCTACAGTGAGGAGACAGTCCATCAACGGTTCCCATGTAGATAAACACCCTTCCGTCAACACCTGAGGACGGGGCTCCCACCGCAATGTCTGGGACAGAGAGAGACACGAGCAGAGAAACGCAGAGTGAGAGGGTAAGACAGAGAGACAGAGGGGAGACAGGATAGTCATGGGGGAGAGATAGAAACAGAAAAACAGAGACAAGAAGGGGGACGGACAGCAAAGCCTTATGCGAAAAACTGTGAATCCTCTTGCTCAGAATGTTGTAAAATAGCACAGTAAAGTACCAGATAATAAAACCCTAAAACAGTGCAATGAAACGGCACAGTAAATGAGTCCAGTAAGATGGTGTCGGGCAGCCGGTGCCTGTATACCAGAGCCTCACCATTAAATCCGTCCTGGTCCATGTCGCCCAGCGCCGCCACGGTGCTGCCAAAGCGTCCGTACATCTGCGAGCCGGTCAGCTTCTGGTCCGGTCGGGGGTGGAAGGCAGAACGCTCCCTCTGAAGGAACACACTCACCTGGGAAAGGAGAAGCAGGTACTGGGTGTGACCAGTCACAGTAGGCAGCTTGTTGGCAGTTGGCCACACTTAGGAGTTTGTCTCCTCTCTAGGTTTCTTCTCTAGGTTACAACCCTACGAGGGAGCTTTAAGACCAATCTGTTTGATTGACAACATAGCCAAGTCTTCCTGCAGCCTTTAGCACTCACCTGGCCGACCTCCTGCAAGTGCTGACCTGACACCCGCTCTAGGTGAAGGGGAGCCCCGATGAGGATGTCGTCATGTCTGGAGTGGACGGGGGGGCGTGAGAATGGTTGAAAAAGGTACCTTATAGTGTTCAGTGGACTGACTTGTCTGATGTAACAGGGATTGAAACAACCCAGCTTGTGGACCACAACCCCCAGTTGTGTTGAATGTTGTCACCGATCAGTTAGTTCAGTTGGTCTGGTTCGGTGTGTACCCTGAACAGAGCCTTGCGGTACACCAGGCATTCCCGGGACAGGGCTTTCTACCCAATCAGGTAGTTCATTAACACTAATAATTCATTGGTCGTGCCCCAAAAAAAGTAAGGTGACATCTGACATACCCATCATTGTTAATGTCAGTCACTACAACGCTGTGTCCAAAGTAGGAGGCCACCTGTCAAGGGAAGATTAATGTGGTTCTGACTTTATGCAATACACCAGCAAAATGCCATATGCAGTATTCATTCTAAATAGTGTATATGGCTCCACACTGACAATACATATATCTATAGATCTAATTTACCTAGCTATAGTCTTATTGTTATGATATTTAAAAATAATATATGAAAATATTATGTTTAAAAGAAGCTTTTATCCAAAAGCTACAGTCATGTATGCATAGTTTGCATATGGATGACCCTGTAAATTCTACCCACACACACCCAACTGAGTCCTTCTTGGACCACATCTTAAATGTATGACCTGTCATCTAATCTTACCTGGGAGCCGAAAAATGTGTGTTTAACGCGCAAATAGTTACTGGATTTTCCATTGTAGATTTTGACCTTGATAAAAAAAAACACAATGTAATGTTCGTTTCATTATTAGTAAAATGCCAAATGCAAATTAATGCTAAATGCTGATAGTGGTTGATCAGGGGGTGATGATAGTGGTTGATCAGGGGGTGCTGATAGTGGTTGATCAGGGGGTGCTGATAGTGGTTGATCAGGGGGTGGTGATAGTGGTTGATCAGGGGGTGATGATAGTGGTTGTTCAGGGGGTGCTGATAGTGGTTTATCAGGGGGTGCTGATAGTGGTTGATCAGGGGGTGATGATAGTGGCTGATCCAGGGGGTGCTGATGGTGGTTGATCAGCGGGTGATGATAGTGGTTGTTCAGGGGGTGCTGATAGTGGTTGATCAGGGGGTGCTGATAGTGGTTGATCACACGTGTCCATCAGATTATGGGAACCCTAGCACCACTACTGCTATATTCCAATGAATGTCCTTACTGAGCCTGCTGTTTCCTGGTCAATAGGGCCTCCAACCACAAAATCTGAAAAAGTAAATGTCTGGTGAACAAAATGTTCTGACCGCTGTTTGAATGTTTAGTGCACAGCTGTCACTGTCAGTAAGGACCCATATTGGGTTTTAAATACTAGTGGAATACATGTTTTCATGGTAACATTTTATATTTCCTTTCTCACCTGGGACTGAATCTCCAGTGAACTCACCAATGGCCACAGAGTATCCTGTCAGGGACCCAGTTAATCAAATCAATATTTCTGTGACACTGAGCACTGGAACAATACTTTATGTATTTCAAGTTAATCCTTCATTATTACTTAGTCCCAATCTGGGAATATCCGTGACCTGACAAGCCTGTGTTCGTTCACTTTCGTTTTTTTCCGAAGTGAACGAACGAATTCCAGTAAAAATGCAATTGCAAAAAAATCGTCCTTGTACATAACAGAATGCTTCAAAACAGTGCAAAGGCTTGAGAGATCTTCATAGTAACTGTCTTACCATGGTAACTATTATATCCACCAGTCTCAGTGGAATAGGTGAGTCCTGCCACATAACGTTTGGCATACTGGCCCTTGGCGCTTTGCTCAATATCAGACAATGCTGCACTAATGATCTGACCTGCAACAGAGAAGTTGGACAATGAGGAGTGGGCACTGATTGTTGTGATCGTGGGGTTGGATTGGACGGATATCGAGTCCTTCAGACTGAATCAGGGTTCCAGAACAACCTCACACAAATGTTGGGTTTCAGCTATAGATTAGTCAGTTATATTTTCTGAAAGGAAGCAATTGTTTTACAATTTGTGTCAGTGTGGAATTTCAGAGACTTCATTAATTTGATTCTGTCATTCCCGGAGATGTTCGGACTATGCTGGTTCAACTAGTAACACCAGGGCCAATCCTATTATACCTCTGTGGCGTTCAACCTAGTTTAACCAGGAGAACTCCTTGTTTACACCCTCCAAACACCAGGTGGCATAAGTTACCTTGAAAGAAGTAGCCTCCTGGGGCACCGACTAGAAGTCTTCCTCCCTGGAGTGGCAGGAACAACAGAGTACGGTTACACACGTGATTGTAAACCTAGATTTACTATGATATAAAGTGTAGACGCAACAATTACTGATCCATTCTGTCGGAAGGATGTTCAAAACCCTGTGAACTAGACTAGGATTGTCATTGACTGTCATTTCAAAATACAGTCATTTCTTTCAATACAAGTTTAACATGAAGCGGACAAAAGGACCAATTCTGATTAGAAACGTGTGAATAGGCACCTTTGTAATCTCTGAGCTAAATCCCACTTCACAGTATCGCCTGTCGTTCCCTGAAAAGATTAAAGGCTCAGTTCAGTCAAATATGCAATTTAGAAGTTGTTTGGCACATTACTCCCTCGCAACAAGGTGAAAGTTCCACCTCAGTTAGTGGAAATAATGACAAAGCACATTTTGTGTCAAAGCTGTCTGAAAGGAAGGAACCCGGTGATGTCATTAGGGCTGATTTCATAATAATAGACCAGTTGCTGTACAGCTCACTTTTAAATAAAACCGCAGGAGGACTTTAAAACACAGAGTAGAAAAAGTCACCAGATCACCTCAGTTGTTGTCAGTTATTCTGGTACTTTTGTGAAGGACTATCTCAATTACGAGGCATGGTCGTGACTACAATACCAATTACCAGACGTAAATTAACATTTGTTCCTGCCTTCGCTGGCTGTTGCCTGGCTGTTGCCTGGCTCGCTGGGCCATGGCTCAAATGGTCCGGCTCTCACCCGGGGTCAAAGCAAGCCCACGGGGACATTTCAGATGATATTTGCAGTTAGCTAGTGAC
This sequence comes from Novumbra hubbsi, assembly GCA_016801125.1. Lineage (NCBI taxonomy): Eukaryota > Metazoa > Chordata > Actinopteri > Esociformes > Umbridae > Novumbra > Novumbra hubbsi. The sequence continues at coordinate 34,600 of JACXGK010004359.1, read as the reverse complement.
ATTTAACAATAACCATCTGTGAACTTTAAAGTAGCTACCTGGTGTTGTCAGATTTCTATGAACAATTAGCAATAGTTACATACAAAATTAGTTTAATAATAGTTTTCCAAATGTGTTTGACTGTGTTAAGAATCCATTGGTTGCAACCTCTGAATGGCATATGATGAATGGCATACATATTCATTAGTTAGGGAACTATTTCTTACTGTGCTGGTTTTCCTTGTAGTACTTCTCCGTCATGAAGTCTCGGCAGGGAGAGAAGTCCGCTGTGACCCTGCTCACGGTGTTCATAACCAGGCAGCCGCCCACCGGAGTGTTCTGGGCCTCGTCGTGTTCGTCCTCGTCGATCACGTTCCAGTGGAGCAGAGGAGCGCATGCCTGGAGGAAGGAGGGAGGTACAGAGAGGGAAAACGCAGATGGAAGAAGGACATGTTGAGAATAAAAAAATATATTAATAATAAATAAAATAAGTCAAATAGAGCATTTCCAGAGGATCACTAAGGATCTGTCTGCAGGGAAAACCTCACCACTATGTAGTTTACAGAGGATCACTGAGGATCTGCCTGGAGGAAAACCTCACCACTATGTAGATTCCAGTGGATCACTGAGGATCTGTCTGGAGGAAAACCTCACCACTATGTAGTTTCCAGAGGATCACTGAGGATCTGTCTGGAGGAAAACCTCACCACTATGTAGTTTCCAGTGGATCACTGAGGATCTGTCTGGAGGAAAACCTCCCCACTATGTAGTTTCCAGTGGATCACTGAGGATCTGTCTGGAGGAAAACCTCCCCACTATGTAGTTTCCAGAGGATCACTGAGCCTCTTTCAGGAGGAAAACCTCACCACTATGTAGTTTCCAGTGGATCACTGAGGATCTGTCTGGAGGAAAACCTCACCACTATGTAGTTTCCAGTGGATCACTGAGGATCTGTCTGGAGGAAAACCTCACCACTATGTAGTTTCCAGAGGATCGCACAGTAGCTCCAAACCACTGGTGGGACTTGGAGGACCTTATCTTCAAGCTTGGGTGGGAATATATCTCATCGCCTGTATATTTGCAAAAGTAAGAGTTAGTAAATGTTACCCAGAATAAAAATAATTTAAAAAAATGAGGTAAAGATGAATATAAACACATAAGGGCACACCTTTGGTGTCAAAGGTTATGCTAGTACAGGACCCCCCGGCCTTTGTCCAAGGACAGAGGTACACTGCCCCTCCCGCAGTCACCCCTTCCTGACTTGTGTTGGCCCTGGGGGCCCCCACTGCAACACTGCTGCTGGGGGACAGAAGACGGTTAAAACCACCTTCAGAGAAGCAGGAGATCAATATGAACGGACAGAAGCCACGTCAACGTTTACCACAGTGGTTCTTTTCACAATATTCTCAGATTAACAGTTTCGTAAGCTTTTTCATTGCATGATTATTACCGACAATTACAATTTATTATATTGAATTTGATAAAAGGGATTGACTGACATTTTCAGAATGTGCAGAATTGCCGAAAATCTGCTTGAAAAAAAGTGCTAAGAATTTACTTATTACTGCTATGATCATTCAGCCAGGCTTTGTCAGGTTTCTGATCACGAGCCCAAAAAGGTTTGAGAACCACTGCTTTACTGTAACCTCACTGCCAATACCATAATCAAAATGCAAAACCTACTAAATAAAGCAAATAGCCATAGCTTACTAGAAGAAAAGCCCAGTAGTATTTTTGAATACTCACACTTCGTTGTTGAACCGATGTAAATCTACGGAGAAGCCAAAGTAGGATCCCTCGGGGCCAGAGAACTCCGTGAAGTTGACCAGGTTTAGATTGAAGGTGTGGGAGTAGTGAGGGTGAGTACATAGCAGGAGGCCCATCACTTCAATCAGTAGATGTAGCCTGCGATCCTCCATACTTCCAGCTCTACTAGTCCTTCGGTTCCACTCCCTCCGTCAAGGATGACACTCGCTCGCAGTTCCTAATTTCTAGCAAAATGTGATATTTCCCTGGTGGTCATTCTTATCAGCTTGGGCTGTTTTCCGCCGGGAACTTCTACAGTGGAGACGAGGCGGGAGTCACGGACTGTCATGGAGTAGCCGATGTGTCGTGCACGGTTATCTTAGTGAGATGTATTTGCGGCTCGCATATGCGTTGTGGTTGGTGAACTGTGTTGCCAAAGCCTGGCCTGTTTCCTGCAGATAGGACGTCGCAAAGCTATAATTTCTGGGGTCAGTAAGGTTGTGTACGCCTGTCCTAACTGCCAATCCCACACACACACACACTGTGAGTTCATGTCTCTAGCATTGCATGGACTGTATACACTGTCTGTCAGGATGCACAAAAGTCAATGCACAAATGTATAATTAGGCAAAACATTGCCATGACATTGATCCAAATACATTTACCTTCCTCTTTTTCTTTGAGTTTCTCCCATTTTGTATGTATTTATTTAGGCACACTCTATAACGTTGGTGGTGTCTGGGAGACACGGCTCAATTACCACCATAAAACCTCCCGGAAGATTCCCACACATCATGGAAGCAGATGGAGACCAGTAAGTGGCCATGCAAGAAGAACCTCCCGTGGCCTTACAGTCTCTCTACCCCCCCCCCCCTCTCTTCCACTGTACACGGGACTCAAACGCTTGGCGGATGCTGTTTTATTAAACTCGAGCAAAGACAACATTGTGCTTTGGTTTCAACAGAGAATGTTACGCTTCATTTCAATGCAGTAAAAACAAATGTAGAAATAATTGTATAACAAAGTTGTACTGAGTAAAATAGTAATTATTGAAATTGTTATTAAAGACCCGAATAACAGACAGTATATCATAATAAAGGATTTGTACCATTGTGTGGCTCATGACACAAAACTAGTCAAAGAACTGTACCCGTACTTTAGTTGACCTGAATAAAATCACCTTGGAGACTTATTACTCATGTCTAGCCTTTGGTTTAAATGTAAAATGCAATTTAATAACTGATTTAACACCTCAGATATATATACACAGATGCACAAAAATGTATTGGAGAAAAATGAATCTTGTTAAGAACCTGAGAAGTAGAGTTTTCTCAGTTCCAGCATTCAGAACTAGACAAAAACAAATGAAGTGGACAAATATGAAACAGCATATTCAGCAGAAAGAAGAGAGAGATGAGGGAAAATAGAGAGATTAGAGAGAAAAGAGTGAGAAATACACAAAGATGAGAGAGAAGAGATGTGTGAGAGATACACAAAGATGAAAGGGAGAATGGGAGGACAAAGAAGAGAGGAGAGAGAAGGGAGGATATAGGAGAGTAGAGAGAGAAGGGAGGATATAGGAGAGAGAATAGAGAAAGAAGAGAGAAAGCTGTCTGCCAGAGAATACAGTACATCATCATTGCTACACAGTGGAGGTGTGAAAACTGTAGCTGTGTATAGATTGAATGTTTTCTCACCAATCTGTTTGTGAAAAACACACTTGTGTATACCCGTGGTAAATGATCAGAGATCAGGAAAGGGTGCACTGTCACCCGTGGTCAGTGATCAAGAAAGGCTGTGCGGTCACCTGTGGTCAATGGTCAGAGATCAGGAATGGCTGTGCGGTCATCCGTGGTCAGTGGTCAGAGATCAGGAATGGCTGTGCGGTCACCGTGGTCAATGGTCAGAGATCAGGAAAGGCTGTGCGGTCACCGTGGTCAGCGATCAGGAATGGCTGTGTGGTCACCGTGGTCAATGGTCAGAGATCAGGAAAGGCTGTGCGGTCACCGTGGTCAGTGGTCAGAGATCAGGAATGGCTGTGCGGTCACTTGTGGTCAGATATCATAAAACTATTTGTTGTTGCCCGTGGTCCGTGGTCAGACATCAAGGAGTTGTGAGCTCCATCTCTACCCCAGCGTGTGCTCTGATGTGCTGGGTTGCACCTTGGGAAACAATTCCTTAAACTCCACCAGCCAGTCGCCAGGGCAACCCCAACGCGGCTGGAGCACCAGGTCATGCAGTACGCCCGCCAGCACAGCCCCCACGCAAGGCCCCGCCCAGTACACCTGCACAGGGCAAAGACACTCGCATTCTCACCTGCGTTCTGGTGGGACGTCAGTACAACCGGCATTTATGTGTCTAAATATTCTAACCAGGCTGATATTCTCTTTCGGCCTGACTTACCCAATGGTTGTGGAAATTTAAAGTGACCACTGCAGGACCAAAAGACCTAGCTGGATTCATCCCACAGCCAGTGTACCCAATCTGGTTGGAGAAAGCAGGAGTTGAAAAGAGAGAGGGAGAAAACAAGAGAAAATGAAAAGACCTATTTATTCAATGAAAATAGAAAATGGCTGAAATGTTGAACATTCGACCCATACAAACGCTCATGGCCTCAGGCAGACAGCTTTTAAACCCGCAAAAGTACAATCTGAAATGTCCCTCACCGCCACGAAATGTCCCAAAGTCACAGACAGACCGATCACTGCGGGACCCAGAGGGGGGAAGGCCGATTTGGGCTGAGATGTGACAAAGACGCAGAGTACCAGCTGCAACGTGACGGCTGTCTCCACTGAGAACGCTTGGCACGGGTGTACCCCCAAAGCTACCTGGGAAGACACACACGGAAATAAGACCTGGCTATCATATACCGATTTATAAAAAGTGACCCATCCTCACAGCACATTAGTAAACATAGTTGTCTGGAGAAAGGGAATAGCCCCCTAAAACGATAGAGAAAATCTATCTTTGACTGGAAGTGGAATTGTCCTGGACCGATAACGCCCAGGTGTCAAAGAGACACGGACGGGGCGGGGGGTCACCTCGTTCAGTCCCAGCTGTCCTTGTAGAGACTCGGGCACCACGCCCGCGAGCAGGGCACAGGCGCAGAGGGCCCCAAGGAGCTGAGCGCCCACGTACAGGACGGCCCTCCACGGGCTGAGCCTCAGTCCCACGGTGAGAGCCAGGGTCACGGCCGGGTTGAGGTGCACCCCTCCCCCAGACGTGGCCGGAGCCAGGCACGCCGACACCAAGGCGGCGGACGCCCCGAAAGCCAGCGCCACCCGCAGCGGATCGGGGGGGCACTCGGAGAGGGGCCGGTCGTCGGAAAGGTCTGGAAGCCGGGGCCACAGCACGGCAGAGCCCAGGCTGGCGAAGAGGAACAGGGCAGTGCCCAGAAATTCACACAGGACGTCGCGGAGGAAGGCGAGCGTCCAAATGTTCTTCAGAACCAATGCCAGGACGGAACGGAGTTGCATGGTGGGCGAATAAATGTCTGGCCCTCAAGCTTTGCCGCTTTCCTCTACCATGAAGACCCGTCCGGCATGGAGCTGTGGCAGAACGGAACTGGCACCAGTGGCTAGGGCGGCTATATAGCCGTGGCACAAGCCTTCGAGACAGGGTAGACTGTCTTTTTTTTAATTTTTCTCTGAGATGACTTGCCTGATTAACCGGTCATCTCAACACACTGGCAGTGTTGTAATGTGTGTGTGTGGGTACCGGTGTTGTAATGTGTGTGTGGGTACCGGTAGGGAGGGGGAGCTTTGCCAATGCCTGTTTTGGCTTTCTGTCTTCATGTAGTCTCAGATGGCGTCTGGTAAAAGTCGAGGAGGGTCTGTTCCCCCGGGGTAATTTTACCCCCGGGGTAATTGAGTCTGAGGTGCCCCTCTTCGCACTGCCTGCCACCTATCTCTTTAATCAGTCTCTCTTGTTTCTACTAAACCCGTTCCTCTGTTTCTGAGTAGTTCCACTCCCATAGGATTACAGTGAGTGGTTTACCTGGAGCTTTCTACCTTTCCACACAAGGAGTGTTGCCCGGGTTTGAGCTGAAAGGGCCAAACCCACCCAAGAGCTGATTAGCAACGACTGGTGCCTTGAAATCCATCCCATCGAAAGGTCAAGAGAAAATCTACATAATTTTGTGAGGCTGCAACAGAGCTTATCAAGAAACAGCATATAAAAAAAACCCAGTGCCGGTGTTGTAGCTAAAGTATGCCAAAAAAGAGTGATTTTTTAATCCCCTAATAGGAAATTCTTTCATCGGGCAGAGTTGCCAGAGAGGTTTCGCTGTGACTAAAAGCGGTCGGAGGAACGGAAAAGTACTGCAGAAAAGCATTCAAAGGTCGACGGCAACAATGGATCCACAGTTCAGACTGAGATCTCCCGGCTAAGATAGCCGTCCGCCAAGGTCACGGACACTGGATCAGATCGGCGTGGAATTTGATGAGGAGCGGTTGTGTTTCAGCATCGCGTGGCTCTGCTGCTGAGGGCAGATGACAGGAAATGTCAGACTAGGACATCATGCCCAACACTAAAAATGGGACGTACCGTCGGCGTGGTTTACATGGGGAGAATGTAGAGGGGTGTATTTGTGAAATGCCCTACAGATTGAATAGCGACGAGAGTTGGTATATACCTCCGTATGTATTTCTCCTTTGACCCGCCTGGGTTTAATACATAACCCCTTGTTTAAAGATGTTATTGCCTTTGTAAAATGTTTTGTAACATATTTATCTGTTCTGGATCCCGCCACTGTCTCCACATACCCCAGGCTTCAGCCTTTTGAACGGGTTGCTTTCCTGTCTTACCTCCATCACAGACATAAGATGCCTCAATGTCCCTGCTACCCTCAGAAAAGCTTTGAGTGCCCCTTAGCACACTCGTCGCTAATGGACAAATTGCGTACAGGGAATTCTGACGGGTCAACAGCCACATTAGCTGTGGTACCATGACAGGAAATTGGCTGCAAATAGAATCTAAGGTGTGGATTCTAGTTCCACTTGGCCTTGTATGTTTTTTCTCCTTCCTTTGCTTTCCTGCGAAGGTCAGGGCACTGTTATTTCTTGTATGGGCTCTGTTCCTTTAGAAGCCCATATGCCGGTTTGTCTCTGAAGCTACACACAACATGCTCTTCTCTCCCCTATCAAGAAAACGTGATGCCTCCGTCTCGGTTGGTTTATCTCTAAAGTGGTGTGAAGGACGTGGATGAACTTTTGATGGCCTTTCATTGCTTGTCATGGATTGGTTACACTCACGCTCTCACTCAAGCCTCTCTTTCGATGATGACGCATTAGCTGGTGAATTAGTATTGTCCCTTCGTAGAGTGATCAACCTATAAGGATGGAGAAAATACTACAAAAAGGATGTTGCCACTATTGAAAAATCCACCCTGTCGACAATTTGTCAGGAAAGCCTAACGGTTAGACCATTATGTCTCTATTTCATGCTTTGGACCTGCAAAGCATGTCCTTATTTGTTTTTGGGACCCCTTGTGTTAATTGTGTTTATTTTTTACTTTTTCTCCATGATTTCTACTATTGTCATACAGGAAATAGTTTTGCATATGTCCTAACATGCTCCATTAAGCCATTTCATTTTCAATTTTAGGACACATTAGGGCTAATTTAAACAATTATGAGGACAGACGGTTATGTAATGAGGAAACACAGGGAACAGACACAGTGTCAGTGTTCTGGGTCCTGGAGGGGGTTTATCAACTAAAAGTGGTAGAAACATAACGACACCCCAAAAGCCTGGAGACAGAGACCCCGCTTCTCACTTTCACTCTCTGCCACCCAGAGCTGCTTTCCTGGGGGCCGTTTTAGTGTCCCGGGCTGATTTCAAGGGCTCCTTGGGGTGTTGGCCCGAAGCTGGTGTCATCCGGCCACTGCTTCATCATCATGCGTTGGCACCACATTGACTAAATAGAAAAACGCATTTGGACTTTATTAGAATAAAGAAGTTTGTTTAAAAGTAGCCAAACCAAATCGGATTTCAAAAAGAATATTGTAAAAACATTGTAGCAATGGCAACAACCTTTGGTCGCAACCGCCAAAGCATGTAGCTTAACTGTAGCTTGACTGACGGGTTTGACTTGCCTGGTTACAGCATGCTCGCCAGCTAATGCTCTTCCAGAGTAAATGCATCTGAACAATGAATCTTTTGTTTTGCTCCTGGCTGCCAGTTCCCGATGTTTGCGTTATTTGACAAATTGTCCGCTGTAGCGTAGGGAAGACATAGGATATAGACCCAAGCACAGTTTGTAGTGCTTGCAGTGAGTTCAAAGGGCAACCATTCTGAGCTTTGTCCGGTGAGCTTTCTGGCACCCAGAGCTGTTGAGTGCCACCCGAAGAGGGGCCCAAACAGAAGGGAAGAGATGTCCAGTGGCTTTGAAATCCAACGTTTTTCCCAGAGCCGCCCCATACAATTTCATGAGTGAATCACCATCAGGCACCAGCCACTGACCACCTTCCTCCAACCATGCCATGATCCGTCTTTAGGCTTAGCTGTCGTGAGACAGTGTCGTGAGACAGTGTCGTGAGACAGTGTCGTGAGACAGTGTCGTGAGACAGTGTCGTGAGACTGTGTCGTGAGACCGTGTCGTGAGACCGTGTCGTGAGACCGTGTCGTGAGACAGTGCTTATTTCTTATCGGCATTCGCAGCACTTTGAGATCCCCTTCCCTTGTCACGGTTATTTTCATCAATGCATTAAAACGGCACAAATACTCAATGCAGGCAAGTCGCGCGATCCAAAAACAATCTAGTAATTTCTTTTGAAGGGGTGGGCTTCTGCTTTTTTTGAAGTGACGAATGTGCATGTTACGCCAAGCTCACAGCAGCTGCAGGAAACCCGGCAGGAACCCAAAGGGTCCGCTTCAACACCAGACCAAAATTCACAGTGCCCCAAATCCCTGTTCATTTCACCATTTATGGAGCTCTTGTTACACAAGGCCTTTGCATTTTGTGGGAGGGGGACAGGATAGAAACACACCTAAATCCAGAGATCGATGCATGTTAAACTAGCTAATAAATACACTTGTTTTTCGTAGTAACTAGGTTTTCCTGTCACATGCCAAGCGAGATAATTCTAACACCATTGGCATGGGAAGTCTTTTCACGTAAAAAAGGGGGAAATATAGTGCTAACCTATTTGAAACAACTCCGGGGGACACAGGGGAACACACAACCCCTCCATCCTGGGAATGCTACGATTTGTCCCAGCAATATGTCCTTGTAAACACAACTATGTAATTTAAATAACATTTAAAAAATTTTTTAAAGATTGCGCTCCTCCCCCCCCCCCCTTTGCCACACAATGGTTTGATCCGCTGTCCTCACTAGCAGCACGTCATACAGGTGTGGGAATCTGTCAGAGGCTGTTGCTGGTGGCGTACCTTCAGTAAGTAGTTCAAAGACGGGATGTGTAACACGTTTCTTTATTTCTACCACTCAATACAATAAGACACAATTATAACCATCACCTGTCTTCATTTTCGGTGCATTGAATTACATGTCACACTTTGTTAGATTGCGGGTTGTTGCCGTTTGCTAGCTAGCTACAGTAACAACCAACCAGTGTTTGAAGCTGTTTGAATTTGATTAAATGAAAGAAGCTTGCTATGTATGTAGTGTCCCTTAGGTGGCAAGGTGACAGTGTGTGAGTCGAGAGGTTAATCCAGTTAGTTTGTATTTTGTTTGGTAGGTTTCACGCACACAATGAAGATGAATTTGCAGAGCTACAGTGGCGAGCAAACCGATGAAACAAACTAAAAGTTAATATCAGATTTTCGCCCCTGGGCTGGACTTCATAGTGGCCATAAGGTTGAGGTACGTGTTCAACTGAAATCCTGTTTCAGTATACAGCAGCACAACCCCAGAATATACATCGAAGGATACATGTCCCGATCATGGACTTTTCCATGCTGTTCGGGCGACAAGCTACAAGACCATAACGAATATGGCAGGGGACGTAATAAGGAGCGGCTATGACAGAGGGCTAGTAATTAATGTAGTGTTTTACACAGTACACCGCTGTTGTAAAAGTTTATTAACAGTGGCAGCTGCATTAATGTCGTTGGTTTTACTAATGGACAGAGTGCTTAAGTGGAAACTTGAGGGCTTTAGAAAGAAGTTTCCAGTCCCTATAACAGCGGTACATGCTGGGTGTGGGACACCTCAAAGCCTTTATAACACAGTACTCCCATTGACACTGGACCGGTGAGGGGACCTCAGCCAAACGCTAATGACTCATAAATCCCATTAGTCGGTCTTGATGACACCTGCTCTGATGTACTGTTCATGGTCCGATTGTGTCTCGTCACTCAGGAGTCACGGGGCGGGGGTCCAATGGCACCCTCCTCCCCGTGGAGTGGCGTAGTGTGCTACTTTAGAACAGGGTGACACAGCCCAAAACACACTACTTCTGAGCAGGGCCTCTGAAGGCCGTCAGGGGTAGAACGGAACCGTTCCGTTGACGGGTACATGACCTTGGAAGCAGAGTCAAGCCACAAAATGCATACATTGAAGTATTTACATGATGCAAATAAAAAAATAAATAAAAATGCTAATACATACACATGTATTTGACAAAAATTATAAAACATTTGAATATGTAATGGCTCATATACAGATATTTGAGCCATTACTTTATATATTGCATGTTTTTGTGTATGTGTATGTGTTCACGATGGACACAATGGACACTGCCTGAACCATTTGATGACATAAACCATGAGATCTCGTTGACATCATGTGTTTTTCTAAATTGGAGCTTTTTATTAAAGGGTCTGAGTTTTTATTACTTGAACAGTTTAAAATGACTTAATAAAGGTCGAAGCCGTAAACACTTTTTGATTTCGCAAATGGAAAGCTTTCATAGAGGGTGTGTACTGTAGTGTGTCCATCTTTAAATACCTGCTAAATGTTATTTCAGCAGCTTGCTTTCATGCAAGCTTGTTTGGTACAATAAACAACCATTCAGCGAGGTGTTATGTTTGAAGTTGTGTGAAACCTCAGTCTTGCACCCTTGATATTTATATGGTAATAGGGAAGGGAAGAAACCCTTCATGGTATGGGGATTTGGACTAAACATCTTAGAATTCACTAGAGGGCGACATTGTGTCATTGAAAAGGCACATCTCTGTTTAAAATGCTGGCCACTTTTTTTAAAGTGAAAAGTAAATAAACAATGAATAATAATAAATTATTAATAAACCAATTTCCAGTGCTTAGCTACATTCTATGCTCAACACACTTAATACTTTCTTACAATTGTTCAGGGAAATTGTCAATATGTTTTCTGTTCTCAAAGAAATTGGTCTAGATGACTGGCCCTTATAGGATTTTTAAATAGAAACAAAAATAATGAATTCCATAGTAATATTCTTAGCATCTCATCTTTTATTATATCTCCTTGTTAGTTCCTGTACAGTGGTTATTTACCTTTATGATTTAAGCTGAGACTACAGAAAACTAGCCCCAACAATAAATATGCTAAACCTATTTCATGTCAACAATTAGCCATTTTGATTGCCGATTTAATAAAACAGGTGCATTGTGTAGCTAGGAGACAAAGTTTGATGAATACTGTCAAAGAATTTGTGCCACAAAACAATTTGACAGCATCTTCAAATAACGACGGGCTGTTGAAAGGGCTGCAAATGTAATATGTATATATTGATTGGTGTTTTTTTCTTTTTTCTTTCTGGCAAAATAAAGTATGAGGGGTCGTTCTTAGTATTTTGCTATTTATTTTTCTAAAGCACATTGAATTGGTTCTATGTATGAATGTTGCTATATAAATTCACTAGCTTGGTATGCAGCCCCATTTGGTCACCAAACATGTTGAAGGTGTGAGGGGCAAAAACGCAGTTTCTGTCTCATCTGAGCACAACACACAAGTCCAGTGGTAACTCCAATGTTGCTGTGTTCAGATGCTGGGATTGGGCCTTGATCTCAGGAAGGGCTTCTTTCGTGGAACTCGTCCAAACCTCCTCTGGTCATGAAAGTCCACGATTCAACTGAACCTTACAGTTGGGAAACTGTGTTCTTTGGGCTCCTATGAAACTGTAAAATGTGGGCTCCTCTAAAACTGTAATATTTTGGCTCCTCTGAAACTGGAACAGCTGAAGGATATTACATGTGTGTTACCACATATTTAGACCCCAGCTAAACAGAAAGTGGGCATAGACAACAAGAATGTTCCTAGACACTAAAAGTGTAAAACATACATTTCAGAAGATTATTAATATATTCATAAAAAAAATTCAATCATTTGTTGAAAATTAGAATAATTATATGTGTTATTCGTATTATATAAATGTTTTTGCTCACATTTTTGAGGGGTGCCAATATATCTGGAGTTGACTGTGGGACTTGGATGGAATTTTGCCCAGAAATGCTCAAATGTTTCCTGATAGAAACCATGCTAACGAATTTAACCAAGGCATGTGCTCTTGTGAAACCTTGCCCATAGACCGTTTACAGGCAATGCACACGAATGTACCATCTCATCATTTGTGCGAACTATCCCAAAAAGTCAAAACATGATCTTGCATGCCTCTGAATTCTTTAAATGCATTATAAATGCCTTCTTCAATACAACCGCTGTTCAGTCCTGAAGTTATGCATCGAACAAGCGTTTAGTCTCACCTTCGGTGTATGCAACTGGACTGATCAGCCACTCATCTGGTTCCCTTTCAGCGTGAAACTGCTTTGATGTGGTGCTCCAGATTTGCTTTGCAAATAAGATCTGCTAAAAATAGAATTTTGAGAGATCCCTCTCCCAATTCACATTTACAAAAAAAATCCTTTCATCTTCAACTGCACAATGTACAGTAATCGAGAATACTGTTATAGCAGGAACTGCGTTTACAACTAAGCATAATCAAACCTCACACACAACAAGCATGCTGTTGAAACAAACAAGAGTGTGATTGTTTTAGTGTGGGCCAATGATTTCAAAACCTTTCCCTTCAAGTTCCTCACCGTCAAATGGAATCACAAATCAGATGTTTTTTTTCATGTGACATTCTTAAAAATCTGCCTACTTCCTGTATTTGTTTCTGACCCTAATAGGAAGTGTTTCTATCCACTGCGCATCTATTTCTTATGTCGTTACTTGCCCTTTTGGGTTTCAGGCAGGGAATCGGTATGACCACTTTTTGACAACTCTGCTCTTACCTTCATCAGTGTGTAGATTCAAGTCAGGGACACATTATGTTGTCATATTTTATGATCATTCATTCTTCACTTACGTTTCAGCCTGGAGTGGGCTTCATTAGCTTGGCCCACATTTATCAGGTGATGCTTTGGGTACTGGTCTTGCAAAAACTGCATTGGAAGCAGAAACTCCAGGCTGAGACAGAAGTAATGGTATGTTATTTCATGTTGAACTATCCCTTCAAGTTGTTTTGTTTTGCCCTGTTTGTATGCACAGTGCATGACAATGTCTTCTCTGTAACACCGAAAATCCATGGTCTATTGATGTCTATCGGAGTCCGGCAGTCTAAGCTGTTTCTGATACACATGTACTGTTGCTGCATAGGCTTAAATCTGCTGCTATTTCAGAAAAAAACATCTTAATTTCGCCACTTGATTCTCCACTAAAGCATGAGCTAGAAAAACATTGTTTCATGTGCATGACACCTTCAATTTACAACTACTGCATTGGTTTAGGATGGCATTTTGCTCAACTTACCCAAAGTAAAAACGTGTGACCACACTGCACAAGGATGCAAGCAGTGCAACGGCAGTGGTCCGGTAGAACACGTGCGGCCAAAAGCGGCACTGGGACGAAAAATGAGTTTGCAAAAGTTATTGTACATCTGTGTCTCAGTGCTGGTCGTTCAGTCCGGGGCAGGGGCTCCACAAAGAGGTCTGTCTGTCCGGGGCGTGACGGGACCGCTGGTGGCCGGCTGTCAGGGAGAAGTCCAACGGGTCAGGTATACCGGGCTGGGCGTATAACGAAAAGGAACGGGAAAGTGTTTTCACGGAGTACTGGAACAACACGATAACCTTTATGAGGCACGGGGACACAGAATGCTGGGAAAGTGCACATTATCTGCCTATTCATCTTTCACTCTTTCTGCTCCGATGGCGCCACAAACCAGGCTTTTGGTGCCTGGCTCAGAATCGTATTCTGACTTTGCAGTGAAATAAGATCCGACGGAGCGGGAAAGCTTGTGTTGGCCGGCTTGCGGCATCCAGAGTTAAACGATCGTGGCCGGAGGCTTCGGCCTCCGCATTCTCCAGGTTTCTGTCCTTCCGCGCATCAGGGATTGCCACGGGCATTGTCATCGCGTCACAAGGACGCAGGACGGGATCCTGGTAGCCGAACAAATAATGGTGTCGCTGACAGGTGTCGTTGAACAGTTTGAAGAAGAGGGCTTCCCATGGTCGAATGGCGAACTTGATTTCGCAGCAAGAAGCCCCAGAGAACCTTGAACCGCTAGCTAGACTCCCTCCTTCCCACATAACTCTGCTTTCCCAGCTGGGGCATGGGGACCGCAGGCATACTATTCCAGGACGATCCACTTAGAAAACGTGTAAACATAATTATATCATCATTTGAGGATGTTCTTCTGTTTGGGAAAAATATTTGGAAAAAAAGAAGCTTTACAGTCATTTAATCAATCTCACTGTGCGTTGCCAGATTATTTAAACTGGGCTAGAAGACCATGTCTTCACAATGTCTGTAATGGACAATGCGTTTGTGTTGGACACAGGACACGAATGATTGGCCGGTCGGACAGGTCTTTCAGGTAATTCTTCAACACTGACTGGCTATTCATGACCAAGTTATGTTTTATATTAACTGCTAGATAGGCTTTCAGGTCTGGACTAGTTGAATAGGTATATCTGTGTATGTTTTATGGTATGTATGCTTTCAGGTCTGGACTAGTTGAATAGGTATATCTGTGTATGTTTTATATTAACTGCTAGATATGCTTTCAGGTCTGGACTAGTTGAATAGGTATATCTGTGTATGTTTTATGGTATGTATGCTTTCAGGTCTGGACTAGTTGAATAGGTATATCTGTGTATGTTTTATGGTATGTATGCTTTCAGGACTGGACTAGTTTGAGAGGTAAATCTTTTTCCTTTGTAGAGGATTGAGGGATAGGACCTTTTGGCCTAAAGGGCAGGGAAGCATCAGATCTACAGACTTAACAAGGCCAGACATATTGTTGTGATCATTTGCCATGACAGCCCGTCTGTTAAGTCTACATGTAATTTGTCATGAAACATTTTAACCTGAGGCCAATGCAAGCGATAAAAGCAGTTCATTTAAAGTCTCTGCAACAGGCAATCAGTTGTAGAAAGAAATCTGTATTGGACTGGAGAAGACATTGCATTGTCTCTATGTTAAGTACTACATTACTAACACAGTAATAACTGTACAAATAGCAGTGTACCAAGACAGGTATTACTATGTAACATCATGGCATTATGGTTGTAATGTGATGGAATTAGGAGAGTTGTATTTGTCTTGCCACATTCCCTTGCTAAGTTTTATTCCACGTGTAGCCAGAGATTTAATTTCACACTGTGTTTTTCCACTACGCACCATTTTACAATCGTGAATACCACAATGGGACTGTGTCTCATGCATCGACCTTACAGCTAATATCTGCTAACATCCGTCATAATCAAATGATTTTAATCGTGCCACTGCATTTGGGCTAGGAATGTTTTATGCTTCCCCCTGCTGTGGGAATGAACGGTGCAGTATGGAAAAGACTTTCTAGAAATCTCACCCCCGTGGGACACTTGGGGAGAAATACTGTGTTCCTCACAGCAACTTCCACGGGACGCGAAGAGGGCCCAGAATAGACTACATATTTATTTCAAAGGCTAATAATGGGAATCCATAGTGAATCCGTTTGTTTACTCGTTCTGAGAAACCTAAGAGTTGGACGGCAACCCATATGGCACAATTGTGGTCACAAAGTGTGCCATTTGGATAGCTTTTTTCTTCTCCCTTCTAATGAACAGTTCTTCCGAAGCACATTTCCCAGAAACTGCATGGTGCCTTCCTTCCTCAGGGAAGTCATTAAGAAAAATATCTATAAAAAAAACAAGGAGATATTTCCAGAGGACGGTGCACCAAACAGTTCAGAGAGCTGCGACATATCATTGTTATACGGACTGACAGTTGACGTCTACCCATGCATCACAGCGTGAAGTGCGGGCCTCAAAGTGTCTAGCAAATCATTAAAGGTTGTTGAAGGATTCACAGGTTTCTATACTGCGCGGTCCTCTGGTAACTCTAGTTAGAGGCAAGGCCTGTACCTTACAAGGAAACATTTGAAAGATATGGTGGAGGCTTTACGGAGCGCCATTTGTCTTCCGTAGTCCTGCTTAAATTTCCTTTGGAGCCAGGAGAGGGATGTTTTTTTTTTATCCTTCTATGGTTTATTTATAGATGGTAAACATATTGTGTTTCCTTTACAGGCTCTTGGATCCTAGGCAAACCCAATACAGACACCAGAGAGTCAGATCTAAGTAGAAGAAATTGGTTTATATGTTAAAGAAAGACTAGAATAACAGATTTCTAAGCGTGGAAATGCACCATTGTGTCACATTGATTAAGGCCAAGCATGTTTTATCAATCAGATATTTGGCTTGATAATCGTCTTGTTTGATTGAGCTCTATAGCTTGTGTCCCAAACAATGTCCTGCAAAGATACGTAAGGAGGGAGGTGAATTTATACTGTTCAAAAACAGTATAAACAGTATAAACTAGAAACTAACACCAGGTGAGGGTAGAAACTATCACCAGGTGATGGTAGAAACTATCACCAGGTGAGGGTAGAAACTAACACCAGGTGAGGGTAGAAACTAGCACCAGGTGATGGTAAAAACTAACACCAGGTGAGGGTAGAAACTAGCACCAGGTGAGGGTAGAAACTAGCACCAGGTGAGGGTAGAAACTAACACCAGGTGAGGGTAGAAACTAACACAAAGTGACCGCGAAAACGTGCAGACACTCGGCCCTCCGTGGAACCAGTTTGACACCAACAATTATCTTTGGACGCCCTGACTGCCGCCTCTCCACCTTCATCCATTCGCGCTTAGCCCTGGACAGCCTCCACCTGCCACGAGACACCACCCCCCAGGATGGTGTGGATCATCCCGGATCATGGCCTGACAGAGGAGGCTCGAGCAGGCTCATGTCAGGTCATCGTGGCCTTTCAGCCTCCTCCGTTTGCCAGGGTTCTTGTCCCCACATACCCGAGCATTACAAGGAAAAGCAACGGATCTATACCATTGAAAATATTTACCAGTACAAATACTTTTCGTAAATTCTGAATAAAGTTACGTAGTCGAATTCAAATAACGTGACACAACTGAACTCACTGCACTGGCAGATATCTTTGCTTAACCTAGATTTTTAGATGAATATATTTGTTGCTAGACCCTCCACTAATGGAATATTGCCAAATGTACTCATCGTGCCCATCTGGCATTGTAGATCAGATGTGGACATGTCTAGTCAGCGATATTGATGAAGGAGATTGGTTGAGAACCTATTAGGTATCGACATGTAGACAGGCCGTGACCCAGCAGGTCCAACTGGTGCCTTTGGCTCTGTGGCTGATGAGATGTGACCCGATAGATCGGCATGTCATCCAGTACAATGGCACGTTCAGCATTTACAGGACACTGGGAGATGTCTGGTGAGAGCGAGGGACCGAAATAACTTCTCAACTGTCATTCCAGATCCTCAGACAATCGAAACGCGATATTGTTTCAGCATTCCAGTGCTAAACCTTGATAAAAGACATATTTCTTTGCGTTAGATTGCTGAATCTGTTGTGCGAGGACACGGGACCATCTTTATAGTTCCTACACTGCTTTCTGTTGCTCAGTTTCTTTCTTTACCATCAGCACAGGTCGAGCTGCAAGTAGATCAACCTATATATAAAATTGCGAACTATATTATGCCGATATACTGATACTTTATTGTTGCTATAATTCTCTCACTTAAAGTGCTGTGCTAAAACAACAATGCCACTGTTTCTTACTCCAATTTGAAAAGTATGTATCCTTCTTGGATTAGTAGTCGGCCAGATGGAACTGCTCACTCCCCATACCTGTTTCAATCAACTTAATCTCAAAGCTAGTACCCGTATACAACAGGGATAATTTGAAGGCTTGGTTGTGGAGACAAATTTCATTTAAATTGTCTGGGTTGGGCTGGATATTTTTTAAAGAATCATAAAAAACGTGTCATTTTTGTTTTCAAGCCTTTCATTTATCGTATTGTATGTTCTTTGTTATTACCATGAGTTATAATATTATTGTTTTTCAGTAAAATAGGAGTGTCCTGAGGAGAAACCTGATGCAGATAATGTATAATGTGTATTAAATCAGATAATAGGAATGCTTCAGTTGAATTGGGCAGACATCGGAGTGTGTATATGATCAAAGACACAAGAAGCAGTAAAAGACACCCGTCTTTATAACCTCAAAGGCCTTCTAGAAAATACCTTAAGAATATTGGCAGACATCACATATTGCTTTGTCGATAAAACCTACAGAAGGACTTCCATGCAAAACTTCACTGTTTACTGCAGGAAAACACAAATCAGTTCCGTTTGCTTCTAGAAAGACTGGTATTGGCACTGTAGCACCTGCAAATCACTATCCTCTGTCCAACATCAATGCAATTCCATTCTTCCTTGTTTCATTAAGTGGGAAAATAATTAATTTTAAGTAGTTTTGTCACAGCAATGAACAAGACAATCGGCGTGTAACTGAGATTTATTTTTATGCGTGTCAGAACCTTGGTCTTGGACGCGTTGTGGCCTCGTTTCTCTTGGACAATACATTTTTATTATATCAAAGCAATTTTGTTGATCTGAGAAAGTCAGTGAATACTGTCGAAAAGGACATCACACTGAAATACGAATTTGCTCTGAAGCAAAGATTTTGTATAAACGTTTTGGCATGCATAATTTGTGTCTGTGGCAACTTCATATGTAATGAACTCAGTAATCAAAAAATAATTAACAGCACATTGAGGGTCAATTTCACAGTTTACAGCTCAATATCTTTAGTATTTTAACACAGTCAATTCCAAGTCTTAATTGATGTAGCGTATCTGCAGAACATCTATGAACAAGGCTTTTTAATTGCATGTTCCTGGTCTCATAGGAATACATAGGAAGTATTTTATGAAAATCTTTTACAGTTGAACTTGTATGATATATCATGTTTGTTGAGGTATTCATCTATAAAGATGAGATCGGCAGGCTGTGTTTAGCCTGCCCGTCTTTAGAGCTGAGCGTCACATATTGGCAATGTAAATTGCCATAGATTGACGTTTTTTTATTTCAATGAGACCAGATTGCAACAGCAGACATATTTGGTTGCTTTTATAGTTGAAATAACTGAAATTGTCCATTACAAGTGTCTAAGAGTAGCCAATAACAACATTTAATGCTGGCTTCCTACCATGCAAAGTAATTAATCCAAACCCCAAAAGACATCTGTCAGGGCTAACAATGTTTTTTTTAGCAAATGCATATCTTAGAGGTATATACAGGCAGTATATTTTAGAGGTATTTACCGGCAGTATATTTTAGAGGTATAAACAGCAGTAGCTTATATTGGTCTTTTGCATTGTCAGGCTATTCCCTTGAAACGAGTGCCCTCATTACAGTTGAGCCAAGTACTATAAAGATCTGCTGAGACATGATACATATATATATAGCAGAACTGTGTGGTTCAGGGGGCTATGGTATGGCAAATCTACCAACAGATGAAGGAAGGCGTGAGCAGAACTGTGTGGTTCAGGGGGCTATGGTATGGCAAATCTACCAACAGATGAAGGGAAACGATGAGGGAATTGCTTTGCCTCGGGGCAGTCGAAGGAGAACAGGACATTAATCTGACAAAGTAGATTCATATCCGTTAATGATCTAGACAATAATGCCAGAGTACCATCTACTGGTCGATCTGAAGGGTCATTGTCTTAAAAGTGCTATGAAATGGAATCTGTGTCTTTGAATTAACTCCCTCCTTTCCAAGGTCACATAACATTTATGGTCACATACTGAAAAGAAAATCACTGCCTAGACTTTGGGACGAGATGTGATACAAAATAGCCAAAAGACCTGGATGTATCTTATTTTTATAACATTCATGGCAGTTCATTACATGGAAGCAGGAGAAGACGTCATCGGTACGCCGTTCAGCATTGTGGCACATCGCCGAGGGCCCTCGGCTGTTTTTAAAACAACTTATCGGTGAATATTCAGAGATTTAGGAACCGCAGTTTAAGGTTTTTCTTGTAGGGAGTCTACAGTATCAGAGGGTTTTGCAGCCTTGCTCGCTGTTGATGGACATAAGTGTGTAGGGGATAATCATTTGGCCCCATACTTTGTTAATTGTGCTACATAATTCATTGCAGTAAGTAACACACCTGTTTTATTAAACATTAATCTCAGGGATGATTCCCAAAGTATTGAAGGCTGAGATTGTGCTAGCTCTAAATAAACAAGGCAATTGGGAAGATCTAGTTGTTAGCCTTTTAGAATATTCACTTTTACACAGTAATGATCAAAACATTATTGAGCTCTTTCCTAGTTGTATATTAATTGTAATTCAGTCGGGTTTCGAACCTAGTTAGCACCACCCCAGCTATGACACATATTGTAAATGATATTGCAAATGCCTTAGATAATAAGAAACTCTGGCCATTTTGTTGATTTTCCATAAGCTTTCAACTCAGTGGATCATGTAAATCTGTTAAATAGTTTGTCATCACTTGGACTGTGGTCTGATGCTTGTAGCTGGATTCATATTTGTCTCCAGGGCAGAACTCAGGCTATTATGATAGATGGGATCAAATCTGAGTTAATTGAGTTACATAATGTGATTCATCAAGGATCTAACCTTGGCCACCAATGATTCCCTCTGTATATAAAAATAACATTGATGATGCTGTAAACAGAAATGGAAGATTATATGTAGAGGATGCTGCATTGTAAATTTTTCAATTTCTTTACCAAGCCTCATTACTACTGTCTGATTATTTTATAATGTAGAGGACATTTTCTAATCATTAACTTGTTTTAAATGCAAACAAAACCAAATGAAAGTTATTTTCAATGTCACATAACTCACATTTACAAGTTCAAAATCCTAAATTGAAATTGCTCTGGCTTGAAGGCATGTAACAAAATGCACGTAACTGAGCCGGTTAAGAAATTAAAGATCACAATTGGT
Source organism: Novumbra hubbsi (assembly GCA_016801125.1). Taxonomy (NCBI): domain Eukaryota; kingdom Metazoa; phylum Chordata; class Actinopteri; order Esociformes; family Umbridae; genus Novumbra; species Novumbra hubbsi. Next base: position 13,641 of record JACXGK010004359.1, on the reverse strand, counting down.
TTCCTTGATTAAACATAATTGTGTTTGGGGTAAATTCATATTCAAAGTCATATCTGTTTCCGACTCTGGGCGATGTGTCTACACTATAACCCTTAGAAGACGTGTTCCATACGTCCCTTAATCACTAGTTAGAGGTACATAAAACACCTTTTCATCCTGTATGAAGCAATGGGGGGGCCCGCTTGTATACCAGATGTTTTTATTTATGAAGCACTAATGCAAATATTTCCATCGTACATTACTACATTAATTAAAGAGTCAATAGCTGTAGAACAGAATCCCATGAATGTATTACGCTAGAGGTTCATTTGGTTTCTGCTGAGTTTGATAAAAAGAAAATGCGTAAAAAATAAAGCAAAAATCTTTGCCGTTCTCTTGGAGTTTAAACCGCAGCAGACATGCCGAAAGCCATTGATCTTTGAGGATCAATAGGGGTTAATGTTCAAGGTGCCATGTTGGAAAAATATAGAACAGTTGCAAGGAATGGAAGTGACCCCAAACCTTCAGTCTTACTTTACTTCATCAGCCAGCCTGGACCAGTCAGTCCCTAACTGGATCGTAAATACCAAATTACACGATGATAACATGTCACCCTCAAGTCCCTGGGAATCTCCTGCCCTGATGAACATCGCCAGTCTGTCTTCTGGGTATTCGGTTATAACGCTCCACGTGTTCTTTGTTACACGTGCATGACGGAGAACTTGTGTGCACCACCTGGCTACCTATTTGGTAGAGGAGCTCCATGTTTAGCACATCATAAAGGATTTGAGTGATGATGGAGCAGAAGTTCACGAGCAGATGGAATCATGACTAACAATGACCAGTCAAAAGGGGGGTCAAACATGTGTCCTGTTTATTCCCAGGCAGATAATCGAGTGGAAATGTTTTAAACTGAACCCTAATTAGTCTGAAACATTTTTCCTGTTCCTCATGCCACGGCCGTTTTGTTCACCCCACTTACAGACGCTTTGTAGGAACGATATCAAACAAAACAAAGGAATTTCATCCCTGTGGTGTGGATCAACAGACAACGTTCAATATATTTTGGACCAAAGAGTGCATGTACCGTTTGTCCAGTGTTCATTTCACAACACTTTCGATATGGTGATCATAAAACAGTCTCTGCACTGCCTGGTTTGACACGAAAGACCTACAAAGTCCAGATAATGAACAGCTGTCAACTTCACACACGTCTACACTCAAATTTGCGGCTGTATCCCAAGGCATGATCACATATCTTGACCTGTTAGAAGTGGTTCTGGTACTCCTACATGGATTTGTTCATATTTCTTCCATTTGCCTGCTGCCATGTGCTCCAGCCAGCCCTTCTATGTTAGTCAAGGTTTTCCACAGCAAAGACAATAGACAGATGTAGCTGGCAGTAGTCCAGAGCAGACTGACTGGACTATCAGCATACATAGTCACCAGATGAGGACATTAGGTGCGTATTAATGGACCACACGGTCAGCTCACTCCGATGTTACTACCGCAGTATATTTTAATGGGTGGATCCCTCCCAGTTAGCCCATAACAGATGAGCTAGAAGCCCCATGGAGCCACGTGAACAGACCACGCCAGCTAGGCTGCTCCCGAACTCCAAATGAACAAGTGTAATGAGAAATCCAGACACATAAATCCGTCATCCCGCTTGAACATCCCATAAATCCCATTGCTGTCCCGGCTTCGGCTTGGCGTTTATGATCTCCATAATCAATACCACCCTTGTTGGATATTGTCTGTTGTTCGAATGCATGGGGAACCCCGGCCTGTCTGCCCCATCGGGGGTTGAGGGGGTGGCCAGACGATGTTCACGATAACTCCTGCATTTCCTCCTCCACCACCCTTAGTTTGGTTCAAACGCCTACAGTGTGTCCGTTCTCCGCGTCCCACCCGATATTATGTTATTTATTCTAATAGCGACCACATGTCCTTGACTCATGGTGTAATGAGTCAATCATTATTGTGATGGGTGTAATTTGTTATGTAATTTAATGCAGAGGCGAATATTTAGATGTGTTGTAAGAGGCACAGGATTTCCCACTCTGGAGAACCAGTGCAATGTACTGTAAAGCTAAAAGTAGCATAACATGCTAAATGTAATGTTTGATTCAATAAAACTAAAAGTAGCATAACATGCTAAATGTAATGTTTGATTCAATGAAACTAAAAGTAGCATTACATGCTGAATCTGATGGCAAGTGGTATCATTTAATTGCTGTAAAGGGACAATCTAGAGAGGCTACATGCATGTGTGATCATTTAAATTAACATTGATTCATTTATCCTTTAGGAATCTAACTTAGAAGAGTTCCCATACTCTAACTATGGCATTCAAGAAAAGAAAACATATAAGTATTTTAATTTACATTTGTTCAAACTTATTTTTAAATTATGGATGATATACACTTTCATCCTTTTGTTCAGAATTTTAGAGTGGTTATATCCTTATCCATCATTTTTCATGAACACAGTTTCCATTTAATAGTTTTCATCTGCTGATTCTTGCTTTAATGGACAGCTAGTTAGTCTTTATTTAATTATTAGGGACTGATACCTTCAGAATTAGGAGATAAGGCCCTCACATGCTGTATATTAAAGATGTTTTTTTGCATCATCTGGTCATGCTTCTAACCTAGATTATGCTTTATAGACTCTCTTCACAGCCCATATGACTGTATTAATTATTACTCTTAAACATCAGCCAGCACAGCCAGAAGAGGTTTGGTTATTGCTCCGAGCCTAGTTCCATGTTATCTGACCATGTTATATACATTCTGACTGTTTTCTTTTTTAGGAACTTCAAGCACATAACTCAATTTATTTGTCTTTGTAATCATGTGTAAAGCATCAGCTGTGGCAGGGGTTGGTTTTTAGAGAAGTGACATGAAATGGTAGCAAGTGTAATTGCAGCGACAAAGCTGTATTATTTTCACACGCAGTAATTAGTCACTTCAGTGGTTGACAAATGTATTATAGGTTATGTGCTTTATTTTCCATTAGGTTTACGAGAATGTCAGATGGTAAGAAAGAAAGAAAAAAATTCTTATCTCTGGGATTCTGTCAAATTAGGTACCCATGTTTAGTAGCTGCTAAAAAAGAAAAAAACAAACATAGCGTCTTTATTGGGCATTGGTGAACCACAACCTGGCAGAACAACGTCATAGTTCTTTGGCATATATACTACGTGTGTCTGGAACTCTGTTGGAGGGGTGATGTTCCAGGAGACATGAGCTAGCATGTAGTACATAGAAACAGAAAAACTAGAACTGGACACACGCTTGAAACAAAAAACTGAATAACAAGAACTGACAAGCATAAAATGGTAAAAAAAAAATACAGGCAGAGTTAAAACGTTGTTAAGCAAATGTGATCCTCATCCTTGATAACAATTATTTCTGACTAAAGGCACAATTTGGAAGTAAAGTATCACAATTCATAAGGGCGTCAATTTAGGGAAAATCCAGTGATATGCCTTCGCACAGAGACCTGAGACAGTTCCGACACATTTGACTTCACACTGGCAAACCTCCAGGGGGACTCAATCAAAAACGCGATGCACGATACCTCGGAAGGTGTCCTCACTTGCTATCGATTTCGACAAGTTGAGACTACTAGATAATCGAATGTGTCGAGTCTTCTTCGATATGTCTTGCCGGATGTAAATAAGCCCCTGGAGTTAACATCAACGCCACCAAAATGAAACCAGAGAATCCCATATTACTGGTAGGGCTGTGTGAAGTTGTCTGGCTATGGCCCCACATTCAAGGGTTTAGAGCCTACAGTAATACCGGATCTTTCCCAGGAATTTCTTTCTCAAATTAAATCATTCCTAACTTCAACACCTTTTATCGTTTACTGCAATAATCCCACTTTTTTTTTTTATATGTATCCGTTCCCTTTGGGTTATTTCAGAACCCAGTTGATGACTCCCAGACAGAAACATCAGTATTCCTGTGGCACCATATGTTAACTTTCTGATACATGTTTGCTTGGAATGCAGGATTTGTACTTAAAGGCTCTTTGTATAAATAAACCAATAATGACTGTCTCCAACATCTCCACCACCTGAATGCTCTGAAATATCGAGAGGTTGTCCCTCAGTGGTGTGGTGATAATAAACCAATAATGACTGTCTCCAACATCTCCACCACCTGAATGCTCTGAACAATCGAGAGGTTGTCCCTCAGTGGTGTGGTGATAATAAACCAATAATGACTGTCTCCAACATCTCCACCACCTGAATACTCTGAAATATCGAGATGTTGTCCCTCAGTGGTATGGTGATAATAAACCAATAATGACTGTCTCCAACATCTCCACCACCTGAATACTCTGAAATATCGAGAGGTTGTCCCTCAGTGGTGTGGTGATAATAAACCAATAATGACTGTCTCCAACATCTCCACCACCTAAATACTCTAAAATATCGAGAGGTTGTCCCTCAGTGGTGTGGTGATACGAACCACAAGCAAAACAAGATTGGAAAGGCATTTTATTCAAATGTAAAGATACATTTTTATGAATGAATGTCAATCTAATTTGTGACTGAAGTTGCAGTTTTGAGATTTCTGTTTCTTGGAGGATTACACGATCTGTTCTGCGTTATTTTAGCTGAAATCAGGCGAAGCTAAATCGATCCGCTTAAGACGAAATCACGAGCAGACGACCGCTTGTGCATTTTAACTAAGTGCAGTTCTCAGTCTTTGTGGTCGATGAGAACAAACCCGAGGTCCCTGGATGCAGAATAAACCCAACAACATAGTTGCTTGAGGTGAACGGGACCTGTTTCCATTGCTGGAGCCAAAATACTTGTGCTTGACACAGAAAGATAGACTGCTGGCCTCCTTTGTTGTTGCGGCATCACAGCGAAGGACAGTTCTAAAAACAACTTAACCGGTTTAGCCTACTTCTACCGTTACATTACCACTATCCACAGAGGGAACCCTGCTGAGAGCAATATATATATATTTATATATATATATATAATATATAATAATATATATATATATATTTTCAACTAGACGACATGCACTTGGTTTATGCTTTCTGATAAGAGGATTAAAATATTAATGCCCAGAGGCCTGCTATGAGCGGGGCCAATGACAGTCTGGGATGTCTTTACCTGACGCGCTTTTCGCCTCACACACACACACACACACACACAGAAACACGCAGCACCAGTCTTCGCCATACACACCCCCGTCTTCGCCATACACACCCCCGATGCTCCCAGCCCGCCCCGGCCCAACGAGGTGTCAAACGACAGGCGATGATGCTGTCTAAAAGGTTATGTCTCCTGATTGCCACTAAGACTAATGGAAATAATTACAATAGCTTTTGGCCTTTCCCAAGCCAGCCAGCCAGTGCTATTAATAGTTCCACGATGGGGTTGGTGGTGGGTTGAGAGACGAAATATCCCCGGAGGATGACAAAAGTTAGCTACCACAGGGTGGAAACGCGCCGACAAAGATCGCTCTCAACAGAAACAAAATGCCAAGTGCACTAAACAATATTCCTGCACTGTTTCTCTAAATGGAATGCAGAAGTTTACACTTCACCGTGACAATACCAAAAGTGCTCCTTCAGATGTTCTTTGGATTATCTACTGACTGTCAGTGACGTTTTAACTAACTTTCAACTAACTCTAATTCGTATACTAATATTTATCATGGACCTAACTCTGACCCTAAGCATAACCTTCTTCTAAACCTTACCCAGAGAGCTATAGTAAGTTCTACAAAACTTCTACAGATGGAAATTAGGACTCTGAACATAAATTGTAAACACAAAAAAACGACTAAATCTGAAAACCTACTAACATACAAAACATTCTTGCATCTTAACATACATGTCAGCGTTTACATAGATCCATTGATTAAAATAAATATCACACATTTAAGACAAAAGCCTGAGACGAACATAACTGTACTACAAGAAATCCCCAAACGTTAAAAGCACTCCTGAACCTTTTCAGAATAAGAGCATCGAAAACAGGGGAGATGACAAATGTGTGTTGGTCAGAAGGCTGCAGCCGTTCCACAGAGACGGATTGCATGAGGCTTGGATCGATAGCACTATACACCACAAAGAAGGAGGCCAGATGAGTGGAGACAAATTTGTCCTTCTTGCTGCTGTCATGAACTCATTTGCAGGGAAGTCAAGAAGATCAATCAATGACTTCATTTGTTTTGACAAATAATAGAGGGTGAGAGAAGCATGTTCCGGAATGGAAAATGGTGAACAATGATTCTGTCGTGTGTTTTCCACGGTTGGGACTATATGTCACCTACATGTCAGCTGTGTGTCACCCATTACTTTGAATGCCGTCCTGTCAGTGTTCTGTATCCATACCACCCACCCATCCTGGACTTTATTTGTAGGGTGGTGTAAAGTGAAGGGCGTCATTAATATGTTTCCGTGTTACATTTAAATAGCTTTAGGGTTTTTAATTCGTTCTTGGCAGATAGAGAATTACCAACACGTTAATTTCTGTGTTGCCTTAACAACTGTTCTGAAAAGCAAAGCTGACTTTGTAGTTTGTAGTTTACTCAGCACATTTTCATTGAGCATATTCCCTTGTCTTTCATCTTGAATTGAAATCTCCGACTTCCGGTGCTCATGTGTGGCCTGAGTGGTTGGCACAGCGTGCCTAAAAGCCTGTATTTCAAAGGTTGCTGGACAGAGTCATAAGGGCCAATGAATGGTAAAAGCTAGTGCACAGTGTTGCATACACAGTACCTACAATGCCAGATATTCGGAAGAAGGCCACACCTTCTTGTTCGGTCATAGAACTCGCTGGAACAACCTTGACTCTCAAAAGGTTGTAATTGGCTGAATCTTGAAAGTAGCCACCTACAGTGAACTACTGTGCACTTAAATGTTATGCAGTAGCTTATTCACCTTAATATCTGGATTTAAATGCATTAATGCAAACATTGAAGAAAACGCAATTTTTGGAGTTTAGGTTAATCCATCCGTGTTTTGGAGTTTAGGTTAATCCATCTGTGTTTTGGAGTTTAGGTTAATCCATCTGTGTTTTGGAGTTTAGGTTAGTCTATCCGTGTTTTGGCCTGTTTGCTTTTTTCCCTTCTGCCACTAAAATCCTCTAAATGGGCAGTTTTGCAACCACCTGTACAATAAATCTGACAGCATTGAAACTAAAGGCTTTGTGCAATGAAAGACATTCTGCAGGCTGGACGTCAATCATAAATAATTGGAATTGAGCTTACTTTAGCAAGTAACAGAGATGGCCTTGAAAAATTGTCAATTAGCTAAAAAAAGGAAATTGAATGTTCTGAGTCCCTGACAATAATTGAATGAAATAAGAAAAAAATAAAATGTTTGTTTTGGCCTGGAAGAGAACTCAACGGGGAATATCACATTTATGTACTTCAAGATACTTCATCATTTCTCTATTTGTGCTGGTGCATTATTTTGACATTACCATGCAAAACAATACAAACTAAAACATGAATAGCGCCTTTAATTGAGAGAACTGTGCAGGTCTGGGATGATTTTGTAGCTCGCTGCTGCTATTTTATTAAAGACATATTTACTTCTGCCAGACAGGTCTCCATACTTCTCCATTTTGAGAAGTATTTGAGGAAAGCATTTTCCCGTCAACACACATTCATTTGTTATCATTACCACCAACTAGGTGAACCAAATCAGACTGACATGGGAACAACATACTGTAAATGAATGGACAGCTGGCTTCTGATCCAACACTGGCTTAACAGGGTACGTAAAATGGAAAAGTCTTGCTGCCCCTGAAGCTACAACCACACATCAGAGCCGACCCCGTCTCCATTCAGGGTGTTTTAAATGCCACTAAGTGTTAGCGGTCGTTGACCTGTTAACAAAGAAATTCTCCCACTCTGTCATGAGCCATAGCCTGTTGAATGGAAGGAAACTGTGGCACTGAGTCACACCACCATGGGTTGGTGACCGTTAAAGTCACACAAATTCATCCAAACCCATTCATCTGTACATCATTAAGACAAATAGGTTGTGAAAGTTTTAGAGCAGTACATTTTCTTGAGCCAATACTCTTAACAAGGTTTTAACCATGCAAAAGTGTTGCTGGATCGGAGCCGTTGAATCGGGCCGTGGAACCTGGGCCACGTGAGAAGCAGGTTGGATCCAGTAAACATGCTTTTGTTCTTTTAGGGCGGTGCCCCTCTGTCCCGCTCCAATCCCGGTCCAGAACAGGTCAGCTAGTGCTTCGACATGTTCAGCCCAACAGGTTTATATCCCTAATGATTATTTAATTCAGGACTAATCCTTGGGGGTTATTTAGCCTACCCCATCACATACACTGCATCAAGATAATACCTTGTTGACAGCCTGCGTCCTGTGTCGGTTACTACATTTTTATGTTATGTGTAGTTATGCTCTAGTTTGCCTGTTTCTTTGCTCTGGTTAGTGTTTTTAGTGTAATCACAGACATCTTTCCTGGTTCCTGCTCCTTCGAGATTCTGACAATTAGATATTGTTTAAAAAAAAAGATTGGGATTGTGAGAATCACAACTCTAATATTAACGAGACAGAATTTCACCAATTGCATAACTTTTCCTCTACACTTACCAAGACTGGAATAGTATTAGAATAACAAAACACCTGAAAGTGCAGAACAAAAAACACCTTTTCAAACATGGCTGCGATAAACGATGAATGCCGGTAAAAAGGTTTGGGTCAGTATATGGTTTGTGTTAGTTGATGGTATGTGTTAGTAGATCGTATGTGTTAGTAGAGGAAGAAGCCCTGAACAATAAATCAGGCTCGATCACTTAAACACTCTTAGAAACACTGAGTCACAGCTATCTGACTGTCAACTTTAAGTGTTAAAAAATAACCAGAGATGTATTTTCGATTATAGCCATTTTCTCCATATCAAGTTAAAGTTAAAGCTTACAATTATTTACATATATATTATTTTATCAACTTTTAGGGGTGGATATGTTTGTGTTTGTCAGGTAAAAGGTTATGTCCACCCTTAATTCAACTGTCATCTTAGATTCACCTGTACAGTAATTAATTACCTGGGGTAACACTCCACCCTGTTAGGACTGCAGTCTGACAATATTATAACCACGGTGATACGTCCTGGAGGGCGTTTATATAAACACCACTTGAAATATGAATACTTCCCATGTATTTTTGGTAGGCTGAGAATGTACCGGATGATAGGAGGAGGATGGACGTAAAGGCCCAACATCCTGGGCTTGTGGGCAATGTCTTTGAACATTGAACCATGCCAATTCATTTAAGCTGCCATGCAGCCAAAGAGAGAAAGAAAAATATAACATAACCTCTATATTTAAACATAATGTTACTTTAACACCTAACCCTAAACATAACCCTCAACCAGTTCGGAGATGTTTTTGTCCCTGATTTGTGTCACTGTTAGAAACACACACTCGCATGCTTATGTCATTCCTATATTAAGGTCATTGTACTCAACAGCAGAAGTAATCAGAGGACACAAATCCTTCACAACAAAACACTGGAAGAACAAAGCTGATGAGCACTGATAAAGACCACGGACGAGCGACTGTTTCATGTGTCGTAATTGGGCTGAACCAGTGTAGTCATTTGAAGGCCAGGCAACAGCCTTGATGACACTGATTGGTTTGATACCAGTTAATTGTGTATTCATGGGCTGCACATTTCATCAACATGCTATTATAAACGCTTTTTCAAGGGGTGTTGTCCACCTAGTTTACTCTTTATACGTCTTTAATGAGCACAGCTGGAACATTTGGTGTGAATTGTTTTACTGAAGCGTGATTACAACATACCATCTTTAAAGAAACCTAATACAGAGTATGTAACCTCATCTCATTTCTTTCAGATTTAGTACATCGTTAGCAAGCAGAGTTCACTGAATTTGAGCTAGCTAGCATTAGCATCACTAGTTACTTTCTACAGAGTTTGCCAACTAATAACAAAAATGCCAGTTTGATGATATGGTGATGATGACTGCGTTGTTTTTTACAAAATATTTGCTTATTTCAGGATTAGATTTCCATGTGCCCTTTAATGTAAGTAAGACCTTTTTGAAATCATTTGGCCTGCTCAACTTCTTATAACAATAGCATCGATGTGACTTGTGACTTTATATGTCCAAAGTAGACTGTCCCTTCATCTGTGCAGCTGGCAGTGCTGCAGACTGTACATGTCCAACCAGCGGCAGTACAGACAAAAGGACGATGAACACACGATGGACACGGTGATGTGTACAATGCACCAGTAAGAAAACACTGAGGAGGCTGAAAAACTCTTTTATTCCACAGTTGAGCTTGTTCTTTCCCCACTCTACTCTGGAGCTGGTCGTGTTGTGCTTGTTCTTTCCCCACTCTTCTATGGAGCTGGTTGTGTTGAGCTTGTTTTTTCCCCACTCTACTCTGGAGCTGGTCCTGTTGAGCTTGTTCTTTCCCCACTCTACTCTGGAGCTGGTCCTGTTGAGCTTGTTCTTTCCCCACTCTACTCTGGAGCTGGTCGTGTTGAGCTTGTTTTTTCCACACTATACTCTGGAGCTGTTGGTGTTGAGCTTGTTCTTTCCCCACTCTACTCTGGAGCTGGTCCTGTTGAGCTTGTTCTTTCCCCACTTTACTCTGGAGCTGGTCGTGTTGAGCTTGTTTTTTTCCCCACTCTACACTGGAGCTGGTTGTGTTGAGCTTGTTCTTTCCCCACTCTACTTTGGAGCTGTTCGTGTTGAGCTTGTTTTTTTCCCACTCTACTCTGGAGCTGGTCGTGTTGAACTTGTTCTTTCCCCACTCTTCTCTGGAGCTGGTTGTGTTGAGCGTGTTCTTTCTCCACTATACTGTAGAACTGGTCGTTTTGAGCTCATTCTTTCCCCACTCTTCTCTGGAGCTGGTCCCGTTGAGCTTGTTCTTTCCCCACTCTACTCTGGAGCTTGTTCTTTCCCTAGTGGTCGACGGCCATAAGCAACCGCTACCAACATGTAGACAGTCATTTTCTGTTTTGTAGTTGTAATTTAGAATTAATACAAAACAGAAACTAATTGATTACAAAAGTTTTAACCCAATTAGTCAACATTTGACAAAGGCACCGCTGGAAGTAATTAATGTTAAGATTCAATTTGGATGTCTTGTTCTTGACAGATTCACAGCCATGTTCCCTCCCTTCTTACTAATGGACTTTAGTGTGCTCTGAATAACCTGATTTGGAATTAACTTTAAGTGTTCCTTCATCTCCATGAAGTTATGATTTGTGATAACCAACCTTGGGACCTCCTAGAGGCAGGTGTATTTAAAGAGAATTCATGTTCCTTGATTGTACCCATGTGGACTCAACTTAATACTTGACCTCTACAGACAACGGGTAGCACAACAACTCTCTAAGGGTGGTTAGTATTTGCAATTATTTGGAGCAGAAGCAAATTTAATTTGATTCAGTGTTGATACAAGCGCAAGGAGGTTTAATACTTTAGAAAGTCACTGAATAAAAGCCTATCCACCACGCCTTATAATAAAAAAGCCTTTATACAATACGTTACCTGAAAATCCTTTCCAATTGCATTGCCACAGAGAATATCCAGTTCAAACGATATCGTTCACTATGCCACGATCAAACCCGGAGTGAAAACGTGTTTATGCCGGCAGGTTTGAGGAGAAACAATTTGCCTAGCAAATGTTAACTATTGGATATTTATTGCCATCATCATCATCATCATTTTCTTCTTACAATATTATTTTGGAATCAGTAGATACTTCCTAAATGACACACCTCTCCTATATCCTTGACCACCATGCATGATTTGACTTAGGATCCAACGGCAACAATGAAATGTTGTATAGAACCAGTCAGATGCCAGATTGCATCATGGATCCCCAGACTCGGATACGTCCATCTAGACCCTTGAAGGGCAGTACATTTGGTAAAACTCGGACGAAGTGATGATGTAAACGGTTTGATGAACAGCCTGAGCAACCTGCAGGAAATGTGTTAGTTATGAGGCCATTCGGAGCCTAGTGAATAACTCAAAGAGGGAAAAGGTGCCCTGTCAGCAGGAACAGATGCCATTCCAAAGGAGGGAGGAGGGGGCGACGGATCAATAGTTCGATTGAACTGCTGTGATCATGTGACAGGCGTCTTCTGAGTTGTTTTGGATCAGAGACAGAGAGAGAAGAACAAAGATAAAAATATCAAAACCTTCAGAAGACAACTGCTGGGAGAATATCAGCATTAAATCCATAGCAAATGAGAGTTTACAAAAAGGAAAAAAGGATTAAAGGGACAAGGGAGGAAGAAAAAAGAGATTCACAGAACTAACACAAAAATATATTTATCTTTGCACATGAGTGTCATGGATAACATCCCAGGTTCGCTGAAGCCAGCCGCGACCCCTCCCGGGGTCAGAACCTCGACTTTGAATTCCTCTGCTGCGCTGTGACAAAGGTCTGCTATCAACAAGGAGACTCTCATTAGGATGTCAGCCCACGCTGCCCTTAAGAAACCAGGACTGAGACGTGGATTATCCCAGAAAACACTGCTACTCCTGCCGCTCTCTTCGTCTGTGTTTTCAAGACATTGTCTGGTTGTCAGGGTAGTGGCAGGGGGTTCCAATTTTTTAAGTGGTGAATTTCTTTCTTATTCCCGCTTACTCGTCAGTGTATGTCCTCTTTTGACCTCCATGCAGTCTTGCCCAAAAGCTACACCACAGACGTTGAGCGCGTTTAGCGTTACCATCAGCCATCCACCATTAAGGAAGGCTTCCTTTCAAACAAATGACAGTTACACTACAGTGCGCCAGGTCCAATGGCAGCGTCCCAGATTTACTAAATGCTCAGGTTCAATTCTTGATGGCTGTGTTCGTTCATACTCCCTTGTGAATTTAAATAGTAACATATATTCATTTATAGATTTTTGGGGGTGGATTGAGTGTATTGAGTGTGCTAACTCAAATAGGCCTTTTCTGTAGAGGACCAATGAAAAACTTGCAGGATATGCTTGTTTCAGCTTTGTGGGCTGAAACAAATTGCTTTTTTCTGAAAGATGCTGCAGGACACCATACTTGCTGTGGTAAAAGTGGGATTATGAACAATTCATTCAGATCATTAAAGTATAGGGTTGGACACACAAAAACCTAAGACATTACTGCGAAGTACCAACTTCATTATTGTAAAAAAGTATCTTTATATATTTTAAATTCAATATGTTTTCAAGTTCAGTTTGATGATGCTAACTTCAGGCTGGGTGAAAATTAAAGAATAGATTATATAGAACATATCTCGTTTGGAGAGATTAAACTCTTACAAATGCAGAAAGACCCCTGCAGTGAATTACCAAGAAAGACCCCTGCAGTGAATGACCAAGAAAGACCACTACAATGGAAGACCAAGAAAGACCACTACAATGGAAGACCAAGAAAGACCCCTGCAGTGGATGACCAAGAAAGACCACTACAATGGAAGACCAAGAAAGACCACTACAATGGAAGACCAAGAAACACCACTACAATGGACGACCAGGAAAGACCCCTGCAGTGGATGACCAAGAAAGACCCCTGTAGTGGATGACCAAGAAAGACCCCTGCAGTGGATGACCAAGAAAGACCCCTGCAGTGGATGACCAAGAAAGACCCCTGCAGTGGATGACCAAGAAAGACCGCTGCAG